>APFE031394409.1:227873-254344 GCA_000404065.3 Pinus taeda
ATCCTCATCTACTACAGACTTCGCACTTTAGGGGGAAATCTGTTACACAAAAATATCATCACCATGATTATTTGCAGTTAGTATGGGTCTATCATCACTTATACTAGCCTCCTAAGCAAGTCTTAGACCTTAGCTCTTCATGTCAAGCTTTGCAAAAAAGAGAAAGACAATGAAAATCAATATTACTCTGGTTCCGCACTTTCGCCTACTTTTACCTGCGGACCCGCACCCTTTGTTCATAATACCTGAGTACCTGCACACTTTGTCTGTAAAGGGGTGGGTGCGTACCCCTGTAAAAGTAAAAAAGGCGCAAGTTTATCCTAAAAAACTCACTTTTGGGTTAATTCTAGATGTTTTTAGAAGGATTTTGACATGGATTGTTCGCTCCAAGGTGGTTCATGCATACCAAAAGAGAAGGATCTAATCCCTTGATAGGTGGAGCTATCCCTTTGAAGGAGGGCTTTATCCCTTTGAAGGAGGACCTAGTAACTTCCCTCCATTGCACTATAAATTAAGGCATTGGGTCAGTTGCTAGAGAGGTTAGAAGCTGAACATTTTGAGGGTAAATGCTGATGGAATTGGGACTTCCTAGTTAAACTTGAGAGGAGAGATCACATACCTTTTGGTTTCATTGGGAAGTGAGTGAAACTTGTCAAAGTAGAGGAGACTTCTTGTCGGACCCTGAGAGGAGCTTGTATAGCATCAAGGCACAGGTTGTAAAGTTCTTCTTCATTTGAATTAATACAATCAGATTCATTTTTCTCAACAAATTGTCTTATGTGGTTTGTTTCATAATCTCCTTGATCATTATGATGAATATGCTTTATGATATTGGCCTTTCAGGTGCTATTTAATTTGTTTGCTTGTTTGTGTTTGCAGACTTACACTTCAAGGAAGCTCATTTGGAGCGAGGGAGCGAGGCTTCCACAAACTTGCATTGGACCCAAGGTAGGCCTAAAACACTTGTTTGCCTTTGTTTTACTTGCATATTTAGAGAAAGATAGTTTTTGATTGGCTTGCTTGTCACTAGATATCTCTAGATACTAGGAAGGTCGGTCTTGTCCGCAACCTCGACTCATTCCGCGTGACAGTATCGTATGCACCAAACAAAGATAATATGACCAAGTTATGACCCCGAGAAGTTGGTTTCCCAACTAACCCCAACGAGGCCCACAAACTCTTGGCATTACATCTATTGGGGTGAGGATTTTGGTTGTTTAGGGTTTTCTCATGTTTTTAAATAATAAATATACCCTTCAGCCTCATTGTAACATAGTTCAAAGGCATGTAGCCACCACATCTCTTCTCAACGATAAGCTACCATCACCCGAGCTAGTGCTATTTCCATTTTGTTTGTAAGAATTTTCAGTATTTGATATTAATGAAATGAAGTGTTATTTCTACTGCATCTTTGTATTTATGTTTATATCTGTAATTTGTTGTGTTCCTTTTTAAAATTGAATTAGTGGTATCAAAGCAGCCTGCTCTTTCTCTGTTTTTCTTTGCATGCCCCCAACGGGGTTAGGATATAAGGATTTAGGGCTTGAACTCGTCAAACCTTTGCAAGACCAGCTTCAAAAATCCTGATGGCCTCCCATGGGGGAAGAAAAGAACGATGAAGGTTTAGGAGATCATTTCAAAATATTGCTCGAAGAAGCCCTCGAGCGACAAAGGAACGCGATGATGGACAATTTTGCCCAGATCCTTCAGCGACTAACCAAGGGTGACGCATCTACTTCCAAAAGCTACTCTAGAAGCGCCACACCCTTTAAGGAACAAGTCAAATTTGACATTCCCACATTTTAGGGTCAGATACATGCTAACATTTTAGATAAATGGTTAAATATACTAGAAAGATATTTTTCTGTTCATGATTTTTCCAGCTAGGAAAATATTACTTTTTCTCTTCTCAAGGTCACCCCCCATGTTAAGGACTAGTGGGAAACCTACTATGAGAATAAGGATGAAAGTATGCCCTCACTATTTTCGGCTACACCCACTTGGGATTCATTCTAGGATTCCATCAAGGAGCAGTACTACCCTGTCAGGAGCTATGAGGATAAAGACACAAAGTGGACCACACTGCGACAAGGAAGGTATCAAGACATGCCAGAGTTTACCAATGTTTTTCATACCCTTCACACAAAGTTGGGTATTAAGGATTCTGAGAAACATTTTGTACTTAAGCACCATTACTGCCTACATAGGTACATCCAGGATGAGATGGAGTTCCTAGAAATCTCCTTGCTCGACACGGTGTGCCGATACAATGTCAAGATCGAGCAGAATCTTGAAAATAAAAAGAAAGATTTTGGATCCATGAATTCAAAGCAAGGGAAAGGTGCCCCCAAACCATAGAGAAAAGGGAAAATCTAAGGCAGGGCAACCCAGGATAACCCGTTGAAGCCACCAGTAAAGAAAAACACCACAAAGATAAAGAAGGACAAGGGAAAGTGGTGTGAGTTCCATAAGAGCTCCACTCATAACACAAGTGAGTGTCAAGCCAAGTAGTGGCTGGTGGCTGAGTTGAAGGCTTCTGAGTCTGACACATGTTTTGAATTTGAGTCAAAACCCAACAATGGGAATGAAAAAGGGAATTAGATCATTGACGCGGAGCCCAGTGCCACTCTGGCCACCACCAAGATCCAGAATATTGAGCCTGAAGATCCATAAGAGGGGGAGCACCTATTCCACTAATAAATGTGGGTGAAGGGTTCTCCACTGCATTCCACTGTCGAAAGTGGGAGCCAAAATATCCTAATTTCAACAGAGGTTATGAAGTGGCTGGGTCTACTAACTACAACACATCTGCAACCATATACCATTGGGTGGCTTCACCAAGGATGAGATATCCATGTCATCCAACAATGTCGCCTTCCCTACAACACCAAGCCCTTCACGGATGAGGTTTGTGTGATGTTTCTCATCTTGAAGTTTATGATGTATTATTAGGACAACCATACTTGTGCAAGAATCATGTTGTATATGAGTCTAGACCTCACTCTGTTATTATTTATTTGGTACTAAGTTATACAAGATACGAGAAGTAGACCCACCTACTACCATCTCTTTGATCTTTGCTAAGAAATGGAGTAAGGTCACCTCCCAGACTGGGAAATTTGTTTTCTTTCTTATTCACTCTCAAAAGGGAAGGTCGTAGCCACAACCATGGTCCCCGGGAAGGGTTCCTCCAAGAAGCAAAATCAGGTGGATACTGTCGTGGAAGAATACAGAGACATCTTCTCCTCACCCACAGGGGTACCCTTGCATTGTCAGGTCAAGCATTCAATCAATTTGACTCTCAGAGCACCTCTACCCAATGGGCCAATATATCACCACTCCATTATGGAAAATAAAGAGATCAAGTGGCAAACCTAGGAGTTGTTTTAGAAAGGGAACATTCGACTAAGTACCTCACCTTGTGGAGCTCGATTGTACTTGTACAGAAGAAGGATGGGACCTGGAGGCTCTGCATTGATTATCGGGCACTAAACAAAATCAATGTCAAGAACAGGTATCCAATCCCACAGATTGATGACCTGATGGACCAACTCAAGGGGACCAAGTATTTTAGCAAGATTGATTTGAAGTCTGGTTATCACTAGGTTCCAACAGAGCCCACAAATGTATGGAAGACCACTTTTAAATCCACGGAAGGCCTTTTTGAATGGTTGGTTATGACCTTCAGGTTGACAAATTCCCTTGCCATTTTTATGAGGCTAATGGATGACATCTTGTGGCCCTTCACCAACTCATTCATGGTTGTTTATTTGGACAACATCCTCGTCTTTAGCAAGAGTTGGAAAGAAACTTGCAACACATTGGACAGGTCCTTCAAACCCTTCGGTAGAAAAAACTGTGTGCCAACTTTGAAAAATGCACCTTTGGCATGAGCCAGGTCCAACACTTGGGTTACATTATAAATGAGTGTGGCATGCATGTGCACCTAACTAAGATCCAAGTCATTTGAGATTGGCTAGCCCCGACCAATTTAACATAGCTTTGTAGATTTTTGGGCCTTACAAATTTCTATTGGAGGTTTGTGTTGGGATTCTCCCATATCACTTAGCCTTTGAGTCAGATTACTAAGGATGGGGTGAAATAAAAGTTTTCATAGCCCGAGTCCCAATAGAAGGCGTTCATTGATTTGAAGAACCACCTTTTCTCTGCACTGGTACTCATCCTGCTAGACCTGTAGAAGCCATTTGAAATCGAGACAGATGCCTCAGACTATGGTATTGGTGTAGTCCTCACCCAACACGAGCATCTAGTGACCTATCATAGTGAGACACTTTACGATACAATTAGGAAGCACCCCACCTATGATAAAGAGATGTATTGCATCATGTAGGCTTGCCGACAATGGAAGCAATACATTCTAGGGAAGGAGACAATCATCCACATCGATCACTGACCTCTTCAGTTTATATAGACACATGGAAAGTTGCAAAATGATCGCCATCAGAAGTGGTCTACATATCTGCAATAATTCCACTTGAACATTAAATACAAAATGGGTAGCACTAATCATGTTTCAAACTGCCTCAATCAGCCCCTAGTTGCAACACTGAATACTGTTCTCAACTCTTGTGATCATGAGACCTCTTGATGGCTACAACTATATAAAAATGATACAGAGTTCGCCTCGACCCCAGATACTAGTAGCTGGAAAGAAATTTCCTGATTTCCACCTCCAAGACACATTATTTTGCTACCTAGGCCACATTTGTGTTCCTTCAAGCGAGTGTGCCAAGCTTACTTGTGAGGCACACTACAATCAAGTAGAAAGACACTTTGGTGTGGAGAAAACTGTAGTTGTACTACAAAAGTACTTTTTTTGGCCCAAACTCCGACTAGATGTTGGGAAATATATCAGATCCTACACTGAGTGTGCCATCGCCAAGCTAACCATCAAGAAGAAAGGTTTATACACTCCTCTACCTACTCCTAGCCATTCGTGGGAATCCATCTCCATGGATTATACGTCTAGCCTCCATCCTACCAAGCATGGTAATGACTATGTATTTGTGGGCATGGACATATTTTCTAATATGGCTATTTTGGGAGCCTGCAAGAAGAGTATCACAATAGAGGACACTGCTAAACTTTTCTTTGAACGAGTCTAGGTACATTTTGCTCAAGCCTATGGACACTATTGGACACCAAGCTCACCAAATCAATTGCCTTCCATCCCTAGACTAATGGTTAGACAGAGGTCGTCAATATGATGATAGTGAACATACTCCGCATATACAACTCCAAGCATCCTCAAACCTAGGATGAGAATCTTCTATATGTGCAACATAGTTATAATAGAGATCTCCATAGCACAACTGGTCGTAGTCCCTTTCAAGTGGGTCTAGGATTTCAACCATTGTTTCCAATTGATGTTGCCATGCCTCATGTGTCCAATTGATGTTGCCATGCCTCATGTGACTACATAGACAAAATCCACACATGTAATGTCTGAGGCTGATAAAGTGACTAGATTTATTAAACGCATCCAACACATCCACCAGGAGGTCAACGACATCGTGGAGAAGTCAAATTCCAAGTACAAGTAGCGACATGATCAACATCGAGTGCCACACAAGCTTTAGGCGTGTGACAAAGTTTGGTTGCATTTGCATAAAGAACACCTTACCGGAGCCCATCGAAAGCTCAGACCACTCCATTATGGTCCTTACACCATTACCAAGGTTGTGGAAAACAATTCTTTTGAGTTCGGCATTCCCCCATTTCTTGGCCTGCACCCGGTGTTCAATGTGGACCACCTTTGACCATACTTCCCACCATTGTTGGACACATTAGACATTGCAGAACAACTCACACCAACAGAGTTAAACCCAAACTGTCTAGAACATTCCACCATTGATCAGTTTATGGAAACACAGGTCAAGAACACTCACCAGCAAAGTATCCAACTAATCTTGGGTTGTCAAAGCTAGCCAACTCATGCACTAAGGCAAGTGGCTCACCAGGGACTAGGTTCAACAAAAGTTTCTTCACCTCATGGAGGCTTTGCACGCAATGGGGACCATTTTTTCCTAGGGGGGAGGAATGATCTAGGTGGATATTGGTGGCCACCCACTTATCCCACCTAGATCTCCAGTCAATTTCTTTGGTTTCCTTGTTTATTTAAGCATTTAATAGTTTTAGCAATTTTTTGGATCCTAAACTTCCAAAGCAGTTCTGACCCACTCGACGACATTTTTTTGAGGTCTATTATAGGCTAATAGCCATAGAAAAACTTGTAGTACTCAGAGAGGCCATTCCAACAAGGTATCGTACGCACCAAACATAGATAATATGACCAAGTTATTTACTGGGAAGTTGGCTACCCAACTAACCCCAACGGGGTCCACAAACTCTTGGTATTACATCTCATGGGGTTAGGGTTTTGGTTTTTTATGGCTTTCTCATGTTTTTCAATAATAATATCCCCTTGAGCCTCATTGTAACATAGTTCAAAGGTATGTAGCCACCACATCTCGTCTCAGAGATAAGCTTCCATCACCCGAGTAGTCTTATTTCCATTCTGTTTGTAAGCATATTTCAGTATTTGATATTAATGAAATGAAGTGTTATTTATACTGCATCTTTGTATTTATGGTTATATCTATAATTTGTTGTGTTCCTGTTTAAATTCATATCAGTTAGAGGACTTGACAATGGAAACATCTCAAGGAAAGGAAGTGATTGTCTCAAACGATCCCTCAAGTTGGATAGACGTTAAGAAGAGCGAAAAAAAGAAAGATAAACCAATGTATAATCCCAGATCCTAAGTCCAGGAAAGAAAAATGTAATGTTTTTCAGTGTGTAGTGTGATTAGAGAAATATTAATGTACAATGATATGATGCAATTCATTTTTGATTGGATGAATAGAATTATCTATATATATATATATATATATATATATATTATATATATAATATATATATTATATATATATATATATATATATAACTTGGCATATTATCTATTAACTTATTAAAACAAATTATAATAATATTATTAAAAATAAAATAAATTAATGATGTTAAAAAATAAATTAAATAATATAAATATGAAGGAAAAAATCAAATAAACAAATACAAAGGAAAAAATTACTTCTACTTTTCTATAATAATTAGATCACATCAGTAATACTAAATAAAAAATCAAACATATAATCATAATTAGATCAATAAAATCAAAATAGAACACAAAATAAACACAAAATAGATAAGTACATGAACAAAGTCTTTATTGATTTAAACCTTATACATTGTTTTTGTTTTAAAGTAAGATATTTTTTTTGGTTAGTTTAGTAGGACTATATCTTCATCATGTCCAATATATCACCCCGATCGAGGCAAGGAATTGAACCGATGACTTCACATAAATGAGTGCCTTAGTAGAGCACCCAATCACCGTTTATCCAAGACCCCATGGATGGTTTGAAGTAAGATATTAATTGTGATTTTTTAATATTTTATTTCTATGATCGAAAAGAAGAGGGATAAGTGTTCACAAATTACTATAGTTTTGCTTACTTAACAAGTCAAGAAAGTTGGTAGTGTGGCAAACTTTTTGGAAATGAGAATAAATGGAAGTAAGAGATGGGAAATCCAAAAAAATGTTTTTTTCATTTTCAACCCTCTTAGTGTTGCAAAGGTGTCAGATTCTTTGTCCCAAAATGTTTTGGGAATTGACTAACTCCCACTTTCACTTTAATGCTCATGAAAATTAATTCTTATCTTTACATGTACATCATAATATATCAATGTTTTATATCTATTAATTAATTATATATTAATTTAAATCAAATTTTTAATTTAAAAAAATAGTAATATAGATTATTAATACAAGAAAATAAAAATTTATAAATAAAATATTTTATTTATGATAAAAATTACAATTTAAAATATAATTTAGTATTATTATTTTTTATTTTATAAAAACTTAGAATTTATTATTATTATTATTTTCTGGTTTACAAAAATTTGATATATAATTTAAAAGAATATCAATAATAATGAAACTAATAAATAAAATATTTCAATGAAAAGGAAGTTATTAAAAGTAAAAAATATTATTGTAATGATTTTTTTGAAACTTTCTTAAAAATATATTCTATATTTGAGTATGATAATGATGTGTAATTTTATTAAAAATTAACAATATAGAGTTGACACTTAACATTTAAAAAAATAAAATAAACAAAAAATATTTCAATTTTGATCATAAATAAAATAATTCAAGATCATTTTTATAATTAAGTTAAAAAAAATGTGTATCACAAATAAATTATTCGAATGTCCACATTAACTATAATATTTCAATATCCACTTTTGTATATAAATATATATGAAATGAAAATAAGCTATTAAATCATTTTAATGATGTGTTTCTTAGTATCAGGGAGATATGTAATTTGTTCCATGTTCAACATGAAGTTAATACATGACATTTTTTTAAAGTAAATATTCTAACATATCATCATAAGATCATGAAAATACATACATCAAAGAGGCTACATAAACACTCAACCACAAGAAGAAGAAGACGAAATCCATTGTAAGATGGATTCACAGTGATTTTGAGCAAATACATCACAAAAATACCCAAAAATCCCTAAAAGAAAACTAAATAAACACAAAGTCAGATGTTATTGTTGATTGGCATATACATATTAAATGGTAGGGTGATTTTTTCTTAAAGGAAACCAAATCCATTGTTTTGTAAAGTTGTGTCATGTAGAGAAAAGAAAAATAAAATTAAAGAGACAAGGCCTATAATCCCAACATAAAACTTGGAATTAAGACCTTGGAGGAGACCCCTTTACTATTGGGTCATACGTGATGTCAATCATATTATATTTGGTCCCACCTATAAAATTCAAGATGAGAACTCCACCATGCTTCTTCGTGACCTAAGAAAAAAGAATGACAAGGAGACAACCTTGTTTTTCTATCATATCCAAATGAACCCAAAGCTAAGATTATTTTTCCCCTTAACCATAGAAAGCATGAGTGACAAACTTTTTTGCATGCTAGTATAGCTCTAGAGTCTTCTAGAATCCTTGGTGCAACTAATACCCAAAGTAGGAAAAAAATCATTTCTTTCAAGTCGATCTTCTCGTCCTCACGATATGGATGCTAAACCTTCACATCTATCTCCAATGCCTTAAGTTTTTTCCAAGATGCAAGTGAGACTAGGTGATGAAGTACTAATGTGGCTTCCATTATGTAGATTCCACCTGGGTGCAATGAAGTGGAAGCTTATCTCGCCAGGTAGTTCATGGATTTATGTAAGATTAAACAAACTAAATATTATAGACAAGGATGCAAAAGAAAAATACTGTCAAAGTTGACGATTAAAGAGAAAAACATGAAAACCTATGGAAGACTAGCTAAAATATCCATTCTTGCATGAGGCTGCGAAGAGCGTCAAATGCCTTGCATGTTGGATAGTTTAATGTTGCTTGTTCCCAACATGGCTGCCTTTTGTACTCGTATTATCAACATGATGCCTTGATATTAGTGAGAACATTGTTTCCTAGAAGGTGCATACCATGTAATGAATTCCAGTAATGGAACCCATAGGTAGTGGAGTTGGTGAAGGAAGTTGTGTAACAAGGGATGGGATGGAGTAACCTCTCTAATGGAAAGTCTAAAAATAGTATATTAACAAAAGAATATTTCATATGTGTGTGTGTGTACTGTTAGACACCTAATCCACTAAGGGTTATGTCTGGAATATGAAGAGTCATTGGAGTCTAAGATACCACTTGGAATGTGAAAACTAATGGTTATAAGACTATATTTATATGTATATATTTATGAATAATATTCATTGTTTAGAGAGTTTTCGGCAAAATCACATAGAGAATAATCTGTCGACGCGTTTCGAACCAACCAGTGTGGTTCATCGTCAGGACAAGATGAAGATCCAATCCAGCTTAGCTTGTTAAATAGTATGTGCAGAGACTCCAACGGCTATATTGCCAACGGCTAATTTTGACCAATGACCTAAGTCAAACAAAAAATAATCTTGATAAATTTTTAATTATTATTATTCTACGAAAATATTTAAATTTGGTAAAATTATATAATAAAATATTCATTTGTTACTTGTACTTTTATATACATATATATATATCCAACAACCTAACTAATCCATATTTAAAAATTAATTATTATTGATAACCATATATTATTTTAATAATAATAAATTTTTATTATAATTATCATTAAACCTAATGGCCAATTGACCTAAATAATATATTTAATAATTTATATTATTAACTAATTAACTAATTTATTATTCCAATATACTGACTACAAATAATATTCTAGATATATTAAATTATTGTTATTCTAAGAAATTAGTTAAAATAGGTAAATTCTATAACTAAAGAATTATTTATTAGTGTACTTGTTTATTAATAAATGTATATATATGTACCAAAAAACGAATGTTGGTACCTATATATTTATCTAAGGTCCATTTGCCAAAGTATAATTTTATAATTAATCTAATAATTTACTATGTTTATTTAATAAATAAATAATTATATATAATGCTATAATAGGATAATACTAATAATATATATAGAAATTCATAATAAATAAATATACCTGTTAGAAATCAAGAAAGAGAAATAATAAACCAAATTACTTCCTGAATATTAGTATTCCCACAAAGGATTGTAATAAAGTCGACATTAAATTTGTAAAGATCATAATAATGAATAATACCAATTAATTAAGATAATAGAAGGGAACAAATTTTTATTAATACAATATAATAAAATGAATCCTAGAGGCGAATATAAAAAGGATAAAAAGCTAACAATGAAATTATAAAAACCCAAGGGCTAAAGGACCAACCCCAAACTCAACCCCAAGACCTTACAAATGAGGGATAGAGGAGGCTAGGAAGACAGGGCTGGGACCCAGCAGCTGCTAATCTTCCAGCCATCATCCCTATTAAGATTCTTCGGCCTTTTCTCTATCTCCAGGGCCTCTCTAAATTTACGATAGAAAAATCCTCTTAAAAAGGTTTCCAGAGCTGTCGCTCTTGCGATCAAGTCATGCAATTCCACTAATCCTCTATCCCAGAAGCTTATTGAGGGAAACCCCATCGCTCCTAGGATTTATGGTCTTCTGAAGGTCCATAAGGAAGGGGTTCCCCTGAGACCCATTGTCAATACCATAGGTGGTCTGACTTACCTCCTGTCAAAGTTCCTCGCTATAAAGTTGAGGCCCTTGGTTGGTCATACTGAGTCCTTTGTCAAAGACTCAGCCTCTTTCATTGATGATCTTAAGAAAATTAAGCTTGAGCTCGAGGACATTCTGGTAAGCTTCGATGTGGTCTCTCTTTACACTTGTATTCCCATCAATGAGGCCATGGCGGTGATTAATAGGCTCACCGACCCGGATACGGCTAAGTTGGTTGAGCTTTGCCTTACCTCCACCTTTTTTAGCTTCGAGGGTGAATTCTATGAGCAGACGTGCGGAGTTGCCATGGGTTCCCCCTTGTCCCCTGTCGTCGCTAATCTCTTTATGGAGGATTGTGAGTCTAAGGCGGCGGACTGGTTATTGAGATGACTGAAGAAACGATCCAGCTCATCAGGACCATGAGACCACGGGTGTTGTCTGGTCTCATGGTCCTAATGAGCTGGATCGTTTCTTCAGTCATCTCAATAACCAGTCCGCCGCCATAAAATTCACAATGGAGAAAGAAGACAATGGTTGTCTTCCGTTCTTGGATGTTCTCATCTCTAAGAAGGTGGATGGTTCCTTTTCTCATCAGGTGTTTCGAAAGAAGACACATACTGAGCAATACTTGCATGCTTCTTCCCATCATTTCCCCGCTCAGAAGTTAGGGGTTCTAAGCACTCTTGCCACCCGTGCGGTTAGAATTTCGGATGAAGGGAGCTTAGAATCAGAGAAGGCTCACCTCCTAGATGTCTTTGAGAAGAATGGTTACAGTAGACACCTAGGTCGAAAAGCCTTCCTAAAGGCTAAGAAGGAGCCTTCGATCCAAAGAGATCCTAAAGATCGTGTCATGGGGGTTAACCTGCCTTACATCCAGGGGACCACTGATAAGATTGCGAGGATTCTGAGGAGGTTTGATGTGCCCGCAACTTTTAGGCCTCTTAATACGATCCGTGGCTCCCTCAGGTCGGTAAAAGATCCTATTGACCCTAAAGACATGAAGGGCGTCTATGTCATTCCTTGTTCCTGTGGGACACCATATATTGGTGAGACAGGTCACTCTATCAAGCAAAGGGTGAGCGAGCATTCGGCTGACTTGAGGCATGGGAGGGCCAAGTCCTCAGCCTTGGCTGAACATGCCGAAAAGACTAAGCATCATGTCTGTATTGAAGAGGCTCAGGTCATTGCTAAGGTGGCGCAGTTTCACCATCGTAAATTTAGAGAGGCCCTGGAGATAGAGAAAAGGCCGAAGAATCTTAATAGGGATGATGGCTGGAAGATTAGCAGCTGCTGGGTCCCAGCCCTGTCTTCCTAGCCTCCTCTATCCCTCATTTGTAAGGTCTTGGGGTTGAGTTTGGGGTTGGTCCTTTAGCCCTTGGGTTTTTATAATTTCATTGTTAGCTTTTTATCCTTTTTATATTCGCCTCTAGGATTCATTTTATTATATTGTATTAATAAAAATTTGTTCCCTTCTATTATCTTAATTAATTGGTATTATTCATTATTATGATCTTTATAAATTTAATGTCGACTTTATTACAATCCTTTGTGGGAATACTAATATTCAGGAAGTAATTTGGTATATTATTTCTCTTTCTTGATTTCAAACAGGTATATTTATTTATTATGAATTTCTATATATATTATTAGTATTATCCTATTATAGCATTATATATAATTATATAATTATTAAATAAACATAGTAAATTATTAGATTAATTATAAAATTATACTTTGGCAAATGGACCTTAGATAAATATATAGGTACCAACATTCGTTTTTTGGTACATATATATACTTTTATTAATAAACGTACACTAATAAATAATACTTTAGTTATAGAATTTACCTAATGTAACTAATTTCTTAGAATAACAATAATTTAATATGTCTAGAATATTATTTGTAGTATTATTATTGGAATAATAAATTATTTAATTAGTTAATAAATATAAATTATTAAATATATTAATTTAAGGTCAATTGGACCATTAGGTTTAAATGATAATTATAATAAAAATATTATTATTATTAAATAAATATATGGTATATCAATATTATTAATTTAATATGGATTAGTTAGGTTGTTGAATATATATATATGTATATAAAAGTACAAGTAACAAATGAATATTTTATTATATAATTTTACCAATTTTAACTATTTTCGTAGAATAATAATAATTAAAAATTTAACAAGATTAATTTTTGGTTTGACTTAGGTCATTGGTCAAAATTAGCCGTTGGCAATATAGCCGTTGGAGTCTCTGCACATACTATTTAACAAGCTAAGCTGGATTGGATCTTCATCTTGTCCTGACGATGAACCACACTGGTTGGTTCGAAACGCGTCGACAGATTATTCTCTATGTGATTTTGCCGAAAACTCTCTAAACAATGTTATGGATCACAGAAGTCTAAATTCCTTAATAATATTCATCTCATGATTTATCTTATCTTCTGTCTAAAATTTGTGAGTGTTTAACATGGCATTAAAGTGGGTGAATTAATTCCTACCTGATCGAGTTTGACCCACTTGTTTTTGTGGTATTTCCTATCAGTTTTGTTGCATCTTTTCTCATCAAGCCACCCTACCTATTTTATTGTTTCACAACTCTCACCTGATATCTAGTAGTTTTCCTTGTTTAATGTCTGACACATTCGCTCCTTATTAGTTTTGTTGTATCCTACTTGCCAAACTTGATTGTTCCCATTGTGCACCTATCCATAGGGATTCTAATGCTCCATTAATTTGTTCTTTGTTAGAAATTTGTTTCCTCTCTCTTGTGTCCCTGCTTGTAGGAAATGATAAAATTCACTTGCGTTGAATCACCATTCATTCTTCCTAAAAAATTCATTCTTGAGTTGAATCACCATTAAAGATTAATCTATTACCTATGCATTTTCTTGCAGGCTGTATTTTCTTCTCCAAGCACCGTTCACTGGTTATGACTTTTGGTATGTGTGTTCCTCGTTCATCGCATGATGATTGGAATCGTGGTGTTCTGAAGTCTATATCTATGTTGAAGTATCTTCATTTTTTGATGCTTGTGTGAAGTTTAAATCAGTTGGTGCATTTTGTAAATAAGAAGTCACGTTGAATGTTGGAGCATGAGTTCATGCATTGATTGAACTCTGTTAAAGTTTGTGTGTCTATTCATATTTTATTCTTTGTGCATTGAAGCAACTTGAACATCTGATAAGTGCTCATGGCGATAAGAAGCTTAAATGTTGTGAGGATAGGTAAGTAAACTAGGTTTGAAGTTCAAGCATGTGTTGATGTAAGATGTTTGGGAAATATACGTGAGTGGGATAATAGTTGACTAGAAGAAATATTTAAATAACAGAAAGCTATCATAATGTCAGTGGACGAGTTATACCTTATACATTTTTTTTGCCAAAATGTTGGGAGAGATTGATCACTTTGTGATGTAGAGGTTTTGGGCATTTGATCCAGGCTAACAAAACCTCTTCCCTATCTCATATTTCGTGTACATAGTGTTGCTCCACATATTTGAGCAAGCACATTAGCAATAGATTGATGAAGCACCTATAGAAATTAATGTGTGGATCTAAAACTGCTCATGAAATTTAATAAAACACAAGACTCAAGTCTACTCTACTATTCTGCAGAATTAAATTCACGATCGAGAACACAAATCATAAACATGCAAGAATAATTACCACACAACCATAGAAATTTATCTAGGGGAAAACAACTGCTCAAAAACCATTCCTATCTGTATTGCATTAATCAAAGAATAGAGATGAATACATATGCTTTCTCAAGCCTTAACACAACCTACAAGTGTATAGTCTATCTCTCTGCTCGATCGACTGAATTTAGCTAACACTTAGCCAATTTTCAAGCCCTCCAAGCTCCTATTTCCTTGCATTGTTCATTGAGTAAATTATCCCCTAGTATTTAAGAATTTCCCTCAATTGTATTGCCCAATTCCTCTAGGTCCTTCCTCTGACTGCATGCACCACCTCTACATATGGGAATAGTTTACAACTGATAGTACACTACCTTGGAATCTCAATCTCAACTGGGTAATTAAAATTCTCTGCATGCAACAATTATTTTGGGTTGATTGATCAATTAACTAATTGATCATTGAGTATGGTTGAAGTTCCACTTCCACAACTTGACCTCCACTAGTTCCTCTAACAGTTAGAACTAGTTTAAATGACCATAACTCAATTAATTGAAATAGATTGCTACAAATTAGAAATAAATCATATTGAACTGAAATCAAGCTTCCCCAACTCAAATTAACTGATTTAATTGAATGATAAGTTCCATGTCACCTCAGTTAACTACCTCCAAGATTTCTGTTGAAACAGAAATTCGAATTTTCTCTAGTTTGACTAAGGCAAAGTCAAAATGATATTTTCTTGTTGCATTTTGAACAATACCTTTGAGCAAGAAAGGGATCATCATCCACCCCTATCCTACACCTGTGAAACTCAAAATTCCCTCTTGACAAGGCCTATGTCAAAATATCAGCATCTTTTTCCTCCATCAGAATGTACTACAACAACATTATCCGCCTTTGCACACAAACTCGTAAATTGTGATACCATATATCTATATGCTTGGATCAATTGTGAAAAATAGGATTTTCAGAGAGATTGATGCAACTCTTATTATCACAGTAGATCACAGTTGGATCCATCATCTGACAAAACAATCCAACAAGTGTATTTCTCATCTAGTTCTCCTCACATGCTACTTGACTGGCAGCCATGTACTCTGCTTCTGCTTAGTTGAGTGCCACAGATATTTGCTTCTTGTTGTACCAAGAAACTGTTGTGGACCCAACAATTAAAATTGCACCTGATGTACTCTTTCGTTGTGATGGAATCCCTGCCCAATCTGCATTTTTGAAGCCACACAGTTTCACTCCCTTTGTCTATTTGTACCATAGTCGAAACTGGGTAGTGCCTCTAAGGTACCGTAAAACATGCTTAGTTTTCCTCCAAAATAATTTGGTTGTCCTAAAAATAGCTTCGCTCAGATGGTTGATTGCATAGCACATATTTGGTCATGTGTTTACAAGATACATTAGTGAACCCACCAACTGTTGATAAACAGTAGCATTCACTTCCTCACCTGAAGTGGCATCCTCTTTCCTCTAGTTGATCACTAGAGGTGTCTACATAAGTTTTCATCTATCCATTTGGAACCTCTGAAGTATATCATTGGCATACTTTCCCTGAGAGAAAAAAATTTCCCCATCACCTTGCCATACTTCCAATTTGAGGAAGTAGTCCATGAGATGCATGGCCTTCATTTCAAACTCTCTTGCAAGGTCCTCCTTGCAAGATCCAATCAACTGCTCATCACTAGTCAAAATCAAGTCATCCACATATAAGACAATAATGAACAATTTGCCTTGTACCAAAATATGATAGAGGTTTGCATCCTCTTCACTTTTGGTGAAGCCCAAACTGATGAGATAACTTTCGATTGTGGTGTACTAAGCACATGGTGCTTGCTTGAGACTGTAAAACACTCACTTGATTTTTCACACATGAGACTCTTGATAAAAAGCATCAAAGCCTTATGGTTGCTTGATATATACCTCCTCCTAAATAACTCCTTTGAGGAATGTTTTTTCCATGTCCATCTGGTGGATATTCCACCCCATTTGTGCAACGCGAGTAAGGATTGATTTGATGGATGATTACCTTGCTACAAGATCAAAGGTCTCCTCATAGTCAATCTCCTCAACCTAAGAGTACCCCTTGGCCACAAATCTAGCTTTTTACTTTTCTATGCATCCGTCTGTTACATGCTTCACCTTGAAGATCCATCTCAAACCCACAACTGATTTTTTTGCTACTATTGGGACCACTTCCCAAACATTATTGTTTACAATGGATTCATACTCCTCCACCATTGCATCAACCCATACTGGTTTCTCTACTCCTTCCTTGAAAGAGGATGGCTCAGTCTCTACAAGGCTAGTCATTAGAGCCATGTAGCCAGTATACCAATCTGGTGACCTTCTCTTCCTGCGCTGATTTGAAGGATCACCCACATTCTCCCTCGCATCCTGCATAAGTCTCTCATCTTCCCTACTCTTTCTCCTAACTTCTCTGGATGGTTCTGCTTAAGAAGATATACCACTATCTCCTTTGGAACTAAAATCTCTTCTTATGGGGGTATTTGAAGCTTCCTCTTAAGAGAGCACCACATGGTTTTGTTTTCATCAAATTTTACATCCCTTCGCACAACTATCATTTTGAGGGAGGAAAGTACACGCAGTAGTTGTGGGGAGTTTCTGTGTAACCCACAAATACCTCCAATTTTGTTGTCGACTCTAGATTCTTACTTGATTCTTTGGAGACATGGTAGCAAACAGAGGCTCAAAAAATCCTGAAGTATGAAACATTCGGCTTTCTCCCCAAGAAAGTCGGATCCGGTGTAATCATGTCGAGAATTTGATGAGGACTTCTATTCTTCAAATAGATCATTGTGTTACATGCCTCGACCCATAAAGTAGAGGTAGGCCCTGATCATGCGTCATCTCCCTCACTGCTCCCACAATGTCGCGGTTCTTCCTCTCGGCCACCCCATTCTGTTGTGGGTTGTGGGGTGTTGTCAACTCTTGTTTAATTACTTTTTTACATGTAAATTTTTAAATTCATTCAACAAGTACTCACCTCCATTATCTCTCTTGAGAGCCTTCAAATTCTTGCCCGTTTTTTTCTCAACCAATGATTTGAATTCTAAGAACTTGGAGAAAGTCTCATCCTTCTTCTGCATGAAGAAGATCCAACACTTTCATGGGAAGTCATTAATAAAAATGACAAAATATTATTCCTGGTAAAGGAGGTTGTCGAGAAAGGTCCACAGAAATCAGAGTGGATCCTTTCAAGGACTGTATGTGCTCTCCTATCCCTATCATGGAAAGTGAATTTTGTGTACTTCCCCAAGGTACACATTTTGCATGTATCTTGCTACTCTAGTGCGCCTTTGGAGAGGCCTGTGGTTATCTGTTGCATGATATTGAAAGTGCCATGATGAAAATGGCCAAGTATTTTATACCAAATTTCACTGACATCATGGCTCTCCACCTTCTCCACCTTTGTGCTCATTGGATCACAATCCTCCACATCTAGCTTGTATAGGTTCTTCACATGAACCCCACTCTACTTCACCTGTCCCATGGCTATGTGTCTCAGGAATGCATTTCCTTTGTTGAAGATCACATCGTAACCATGGTCTTCCAAAACTACAATGGAGACAAATATTTTTCTTTAGAACCGAAACAAATATCATATCCTTGAGTTTGAGAGGGGAGACCAACTCCCTCTGAAAGGTGGGTACTATACCAATCCCGGTCACATTTTACCTTCCATCATCTCTAATATCAATGTGAATCTCGAGATATTTCTCCTCCAAATCACTGAAAAATTATCTATTCCCCATCATGTGGAACGAGGCACCACTGTCAAAGTAGAACACACTCCCCATCACTATGTTGGTCATGCATGAAATGAGATTAAATTCAATCTATAATTGTGAATCCAAGGCTTCACCTGCTCCTCCTCCCAATGTATTCTTACTTGTCTTATTGTGTGGACACTTCGTGGCATAGTGTCATGCGGAAAGAGTTATTTTTGTGGACAAAACTAACCTCCCTAGGAGTCTAAGACTCTTTAGTGACAAACAAACCAAACAAGAGCAATCCTTCTCTAAACACACATTATTCTATGAGAGATCAAGTGTTTTTCGATCTTACCTTAGGTCCAACGCTTGTTGTAGCAGTCCAGCCTTTCTGATCCAGATGAGCTCCTCCTTCACTTTAAGACCTGCATACACTAACAAAGCAAACGATTACATAACACCTAAATAATTCATAAAACAAACCATATTCATCACATAGACCAAGGAGTACATGAAATAATTCATAATCAACAAATCATTGAGAAGAATGGACTTATTTGTGTTAAAGAAACAAAAAAGGAACCATTACAACCTGAGCCTTGGTGTTGTGCAAGCTCCTCCCAGGGTCCAACAAGAGATTTCCTCTACTTTAACAAGCTCACCCACTCCCAATATGGCAACAAGGAAGGATAGTGATCTCTCCTCACAAGTCAACAATGGAAGTCCTAATTCCAGCAACATTTACCCTTTAGAATGTTCAGCTTTCAACCTCTCCTCCTCTGGTCCAAGCCCTGTATTTATAGTATTCTAGAGGAAGTTATTCAGTTCCAACATCAATGGGATACTCCCTCTTTTGGATGGGGTAGCTCCTCTCTTGATGGGATAAGTTCCTCTATCATAGGAGTGCATGAACCATCTGGAGGCGCTCAATAACATCAACACTCTTCTAGAAGGCTCTAGAAGTGACCACAAGTAACTTTTTAAAGATGAAACTCGCGCCTTTTGACCTTTACAGGGGTACGCACCCAACCTTTAGCTTACAGAGCGTACAAGTAGCAGGTACAGTGTGTCTGGAGTGCGTACACGCAGGCAAGGTAGAGAGAACCTGCGTACCCAGAGATAAACATGTTTTTAAGTGACTTTCTCTCTTTTTGAAGTTTGACATGAAGAGCAAAGGTTTGAGGCTTGACAAGGAGGACAATATGACTATTGATGGAGCCATATTAACTGCAGATAGTCATGGTGACAAATTTCAGTGTAACACATAGTGTCGGAATTCATGATAGTGAAAGCACTTGATTCTAGACAAATATTTATTTCCCCCTTGACTAGATTATGCTTTGGATTGGGATTCTTCCCTTTCACCTTATTTTCCTTTCCATCCAACAAAAGTTTTCTTCATCCTTGCCCTTGGGCGAAGTCTCATTTCTGGTATTCTGCCTTATTTCCTCTTGCACCAAGTCATACCATATGTGCTCCCAATTTGGTAGTTTCTCCCTCCCATTCAACAAATATTGGTAGTTGTGCCAACTCTTGGAAAGGCCTAGAAGGGCTAGGGTTGCCACATCATATTTTTCATCAGCAACACCCACTTGACCAAGTTCATCATGAAATTGTGTTAACCTGTGCAAGTACTGCAGAATAGCCTTGTTCTTTTTCATCTTGATATTTCGAAGTTTATCCTTGAATGCTAGCTCCCTGTGGTCACTACTATTCTGGAACATATCTGTTAATGCCTACCAGATTGCGTACATAGTCTATTTCCTACGGATATTTGAGACATTATGGTCTCATACTCCCTCCAATATGATTCTCCTCACCTTGGCTACACACTTCTTCCATTCTGCTAGATATTGAGCATCAACTGTTGTTGGTTTTGGAATGTCATTATTGATGAATTCCTTCAATCCATTATCTTCTAGTAATGCCTCCATGCAGTCCTTCCAAGCAACATAATTCAAGATTCCCTCAAGGGAATACTCGATTCTTAGTCCATAGAAATCCATCCTTCTACCTCTAAAGAATTGATCCTGTAAATCCGATCCTCTTGCAATAACAACTTCAAAATTTCTGCTCAACTGTGAATCCAACTTTGATACCATGTAGAAATTAATGTGTAGATTTGAAACTGCTCATGAAATTTACCAAAGCACAAGACCCAAATCTACTCTATTATTCTACGCAACTTAATTCACGATTGAGAACACAAATCATAAACATGTAAGAAAAATTATCACACATGCACATGGACAGAGATTTATCTAGGGGAAAAAAACTGCTCAAAACGCCTTCCTATAAGTATTGTATTAATCAAAGAATAGAGATGAATACATATGTTTTCTCATGCCTGAGCACAACCTAAAAGTGTATAATCTAGCTCTGTGCCTGACTAACTAACTTTGGCCAACACTTAGCCAATTTTCAATCCCTCCAAGCTCCTATTTCCTTGTGATGTTCATTGAGGAAATTAACTCCTATTATTTAGGAAATTTCCTCAATTGGATCGCGGAGATCCTCTAGGTCCTTCCTCTGACTGCCTGCACCACCTGTACACATGGGAATAGTCTACAACTAACAATACACTACCTTGGAATCTCCATCTCAATTGGGTAACTCAAATTATATACATGCAACAATTATTTTGGGTTGATTGATCAGTTAACTAGTTGATCACTGAGTGTGGTTGAAGTTCCACTTCCACAACTTGACCTCCACTAGTTCCTCTAATAGTTAGAACTAGTTTAACTAACCATAACTCAATTTAACATACATAGATTACTACAAATTAGCAATCAATCATACTTAACTAAAATCAAGCTTCCTCAACTCGAATTAACTGAGTTAATTGAGTGATAAGTGCCATGTCTCCTTAGTTAACTACCTCCAAGGTTTCTGCTAAAATAAAAATTTGAATTTTTTCTAGTTTGACCAATTCGAAGCCAAACTGAGATTTTCTTGTTGCATTTTCAACAGTGCCCACTAATTATAGATCAAATTATCATTATTTTTAGTGGTATTATAGTTCATTGGTTCATGTGTTGATATATATGTGTTGGTTCATGCATTCGTATATGCATTGGTTCATGAGTTTAACATGGTTTATATATGCTATGAGTTATATGTTTGTTGTTGTTCCATGCCGAAAAGCATATGTCTGCATTGAAATGTGTCCTCTTGTGAAAATCTATGAAGCATTTGTTCAAAATTTAAGATAAGAGTAGAGATTTTGAGGGTATTCATGGTGTTTGAAGGAATTTACAAAGATTGTCTTGAAAGCAAAAACTCACCATTACCTAACTTATTTTGACATATTTTCATTGTTCAAGTTGCATACCTATATAGTATTAATTTTGTTAATATTTAAGAAGTAGTTTCACTCACAGTAGATTTTATAGTAGCTACAAGTAACTGCTATAATAGTTTTTCATTGCTCGTGAAAAAATGTAAGGAGATCAAATTTGGCATTGCCTATTTCTCATTGGTTCACAGTTGTGATCAATTTTTAAAGTGTCATTTTGACAATGAAGAAAATGGTCAAAGTTGATGAAGTATTAGAGTTACTTAACACTTTGATACTCTCTACAATGGATGATACAATAAACATCAACAAGGACACTCTTTCCAACATTAGCATCTGTTTGCAAAATGCCAAGACAAATTGTTTTTTTGCAACTTGAATCTCAACTACAATAGCATAGTCATAATTCTAAACTTGTATTTGTTAAGAAAAATCCCCTTTTTAAGTATGACATTGACTCCCATCAGCAACCATAAACTAATCAAATTAGTGAGGGTGAGGTTGGTTGGAAAAGGTAATTGAGTTCAGTCTTCATAGTTATTCTTGTACTTGTATCATTATGTAAAATGAAAAAGAAGAAAAAGAAAGTATTATTTTCTTAGTCAAAGCATGTTCTTCATGCTCTTAGGGTCATTTGGTTCAAGAATAAAATGTAATTTATTCAAAGTCCATTTGGACTCTTTGAAAGAAAAAGAAAAGGAATTTATTGTTGTGTTAAAAGAGTCGAACTGTCCCCACAAGACCAAGTTGACTTGCCCAAGGGATGTGACCCTTCACATAGATGAACTAATATATATTGTTATTTTTTTCATGTAATTCATTGTGGTTTTGAGGCAAGATTTGTAAGCTTCCTGTGACAAGATATGCAAATTTTTGTGGCAATATATGCGAGTATTTGTGGCAAGGATATGTGAGTTTCTTTGGAACAAAACATGAGAATTTTTTGTGGCATATAGTTTGAAAATAATTCAAGTTCATGAGGTTGAAAGCATGCGATTTCCCAAGGCTAGAAGTATATGAAGATATTTGAATTGCTAAGGTTATTTTTGTAGTGATTAACAAGCCAAAGGAGAATTGTAATGACCATAATATGAAATCTACAAGAAGGATGAATAATTCTATGGGGAAAGGCATATAAAGGACAAGATTGTAACATATTAAGCTAATCATTTAGAATAAATTATAAAAAATAAAGGAGGGTTGACTTGGGGCAATTTTGGAGGTCTTGGTATTGTGTCTTGGATATCTCATTTTGATCTAATTCTATAAGAAGGAGAAATTCTTCTAGGTTTTCGCACTTGTGGGGTTTTTTCCCTAGCTTGGAGATCCTATATCTTTATGTTCTTTGTCTCTTGTGATCCTCATTTTTTAATATTTTTGTAATTTATTAATGAAAGAAGAAAAACATAATAATAAAGAAGCTAACAAATTCACAAGTAATTATCACACAAAGAGAAATCAACCCTAATTCATAATCACATTGATTTCTCAACATGGTATCAAAGCTAAAGTTTGAAGAAGGAGGAAAAACTATCACAGATTGTTGGCATTTTTCTCTCTTTCCATTGAAAGGGAAGAACCACTACAAGGATGCAGATCTCGTTCTAGTCACTACTACAAGGCTACTTCTAAAAGGATTTGAAGTCTACAAGAAGTAACAACTATGATACGAGTTATCTGGGCTCTCTTTGTCTCTTCTACTACACCAATTATCAAGTTGGAAATAACACAAAAGCATCCCAACATGTCCATGATGCCTCCCAAACCTTTCATATCTCTATGGCATAGGCTCATAATGGTGCAACAAAGAAATAACTCTCGCTCAAATACATGAATCCTATTTCTATGATACCTAAAAATATGAGAAGGTATGAAGTGGTCTGAAGCTTATCCAACATCTTCTCTCTATCTAGAACTTGAGCTAAAAGAAAAATATCATCATTATGTGTGTTATAGGCCATTTTTTGCATCTGGTCAATAGGTCTACAAACCGGATCAATCAAAATATGTGAACACCTTGTCATCATCCCTACATAAAGGCCTAATCGTGACTCTTCCAAATCCATGGATTTTTGGGTTTGACTACTTCAAATATGGATTTTAAGGCCCAATGCACCCTACCCCTTTAAAGTCATGCATTCAACAGTAAGTTGATTCCCTTTACACCAACGATGGTCAACAATAGTTTGTCCCTTACTAGGGGTGGGTTAATTCTATAAATTTGGGAAAATTTTAAAAATTCTTGAAGCTTCCTCTTCTAGAATATTCCAGGAATTGTTTCAACCATTTACCTTGGATAAGAACTTTGAATCCTATATAATCCTACCTTGGATATTTCACCTCTTGTCCATTCATCTCATCCTCCCCTCTTAAGTAGATCTCAAGCCTAGATTGGTAAATGGATAATAATTCCTAAACTACCATCCCTCTCCTATAAATTTATAGCCATCTACAACATCAAGGTTGGATTTTTGAGATTGATCATGCTCTCATACTGTTGCCTTGAATCTAAGAGAGTCATCATCTTCATGCATTAGGGTGACATTGAGGTGTTCTTTATGACAAGGAAGGACAAGTTAACTTGGGGAGATCTCTACAAGATCAACTACTATTCTTGGTTGTAAACTCTCTCCTATTCAAATTAATACAAAGAGTACATTGTTTTCCTATATGTTATATGTTATGTTTACATTCATGTATTTCATTGACTTGTTGATCCATTGAATAGACTAATTATATATTTCTACATAGATGTCGTAGATCTTTGGCTTGTGTTGATTATATGTGCAGGTTTTAATTATAGCAATTTGAGCTATGATTGGAGCTTACAATCCGAGAGTAAAGTAAAGATTGCAACAGATTCCAAGTAAGTCTCTTTCCATTCTTCAATTTATCTAAGGGAAACTTTATATTCTTTTCTTTCTATTGTTCTAGACTAGTCCACTAGGTCTAGGGAGGATACTATTGTTCGTAGTCATAAATTCTATATAACAAATTGGTGACTTTGCTAGGGACTGTTTCTTTCCCTTAGTGGTTTCCTTGATCTTGGCACCTTTTCCAGTGCTTCAATTCATATTGATTCACTTACTCAGACATTGATTGATCTTAAGAAAACACATGTTTGAGCTTGATTGAGTTTCTTGTATCATGTTTTGACCGAAATTTCCCCAACGCATCTCTTTGCTCTGAGACAGAGCACCCTGAATAACCACCTACTTGCACTATAGCACACCTTCTCCTATGTTGCACATGTGCTGATTCCTCTTTACCTGCACTACAACACACCTGCTCCTATGTTGCATTTGCTCTGCACTGCAATAGTGTCCTGTATGCACCTGCACTGATCGTGTAGGATGCAAAATTTTGCATTCCTTGCCCTTGCTCTATGATCTTCTTTGGTCTAGCATGTTTTCGTGAGTTTTTTGAGTTTGTTAGTGTCTCTTAAAAGACATCTTAATGTTTTTTGTTTTTTGTTTTTTGTTTTATTAGCTTTGGTAAGAATTTATTTGGTTTTTTATTCTTCTTATCAATTAGGTCATTTGTCAGCATTAAGATTGAATGTTGATTCAATTGAAGAAATTTATATTGCAGTCGTATTCTCTGTGATTTCTTCTATCAATGATCTTGTTGCATCTTAGTTTTCACTACACTTGAAAATTAAGAGAAATAAAAGAAACAAAATTATTTGCATTGCATATGGGGCTTTGATTTTGGTTGGAATAGTGAAGTTGAGGAGCTCTATTGCTGCATCAGTTCTTGGTTCATTGTTGATTGATTTCTTCTTCCCTTACTTAGTTAGGTATTTCATTGTTAAAAGGAAAATGAAAAGAGTTATTTTTGTTTATGGTGCTAGATCTGGAATACAGTGATTGGGTTATGGTGCAGATCTAAATCTGAAGGAAGAAGGAACCTAAGCACAAGGAGAAGGATAAGTTCTTTTAATGGGTCAAAATCTTAAGGCTTGAATGATAGTATCTTTGTATGATTTTGATCTGTTCTATGTGGCGCTTGCTTGATCTATAAATCTAATAATCTGGGTAAACTAATATCTGAACATTTGAAGGGGTAAATTACCTTTATAGATCTGTACGCAGGTTCAGTGAAGCACAGGTGCGTATACACGCAGGTTTTGCAAGTCGGAAGTGTGTATACGCAGGTTGATCTTAGCACAGGTGCATATACACGTAGTTTCTGGAAGGCGAAAGTGCGTATACGTAGGTTGATATTAACACAGAAGCTTATGCACACAAGCTTCTTAATATTGAAGTAGCGTACATCTCATAATTTATGTTCTAGCTACTTCTGTTGATTATTGCAAGGATCTGGGTTTAGAATTTGAGGTGTGATTACAGTTACTGTGATTTGGGTACAGTTGACAGAGAAGTGTTTATTTTGATTCAGTCTTGACTGGTGAAATGGTGATTGGTTGATGCAGAATTTCTTGATGTTAGATTGATGTTATTTGTGGATCCAGTTTGAAAATTTATGAAACGTGGTCCCTGGAAGAAAGAGAAGGTTGTAGCCTTCTGCAGGTAGCAGCCTGCGTACTAGTATCTCAACTAGTACAAG
>APFE031394409.1:258379-342780 GCA_000404065.3 Pinus taeda
TTCTTTCGAGATTACGAATCTCTTTCCAAGTATCCCCTCCGTGTAGGGTAACTATTTTGGATTGAAGATTACTGTGGTGTGGTTTCTGAGAAGAGTTTGGATTTTCCACAGTGTTCATTTTTATATGGTCGACGTTTCGAGTCTAAACCCAGACTCATCATCAGGACTATTGGACGTTTCGAGTCTAAACCCAGACTCATCATCAGGACTATTGTACAGAGAAAAGAAGGAAAATCAGCTTCTTTTCTCTGTATTTTAACCCTAGTTCTTTCGAGATTACGAATCTCGTTCCAAGTATCCCCTCCGTGTAGGGTAACTATTTTGGATCGAAGATTACTGTGGTGTGGTTTCTGAGAAGAGTTCGGATTTTCCACAGTGTTCATTTTTATATGGTCGACGTTTCGAGTCTAAACCCAGACTCATCATCAGGACTATTGTACAGAGAAAAGAAGGAAAATCAGCTTCTTTTCTCTGTATTTTAACCCTAGTTCTTTCGAGATTACGAATCTCCTTCCAAGTATCCCCTCTGTGTAGGGTAACTATTTTGGATTGAAGATTACTGTGGTGTGGCTTCTGAGAAGAGTTCGGATTTTCCACAGTGTTCATTTTTATATGGTCGACGTTTCGAGTCTAAACCCAGACTCATCATCAGGACTATTGGACGTTTCGAGTCTAAACCCAGACTCATCATCAGGACTATTGTACAGAGAAAAGAAGGAAAATCAGCTTCTTTTCTCTGTATTTTAACCCTAGTTCTTTCGAGATTGCGAATCTCTTTCCAAGTATCCCCTCCGTGTAGGGTAACTATTTTGGATTGAAGATTACTGTGGTGTGGTTTCTGAGAAGAGTTTGGATTTTCCACAGTGTTCATTTTTATATGGTCGACGTTTCGAGTCTAAACCCAGACTCATCATCAGGACTATTGGACGTTTCGAGTCTAAACCTAGACTCATCATGAGGACTATTGTACAGAGAAAAGAAGGAAAATCAACTTCTTTTCTCTGTATTTTAACCCTAGTTCTTTCGAGATTACGAATCTCTTTCCAAGTATCCCCTCTGTGTAGGGTAACTATTTTGGATTGAAGATTACTGTGGTGTGGTTTCTTAGAAGAGTTCGGATTTTCCACAGTGTTCATTTTTATATGGTCGACGTTTGGAGTCTAAACCCAGACTCATCATCAGGACTATTGGATGTTTCGATTCTAAACGCAGACTCATCATCAGGACTATTGAACAGAGAAAAGAAGGAAAATCAACTTCTTTTCTCTGTATTTTAACCCTAGTTCTTTCGAGATTACGAATCTCCTTCCAAGTATCCCCTCCATGTAGGGTAACTATTTTGGATTGAAGATTACTGTGGTGTGGTTTCTGAGAAGAGTTCGGATTTTCCACAGTGTTCATTTTTATATGGTCGACGTTTCGAGTCTAAACCCAAACTCATCATCAGGACTAGTGGACGTTTCGAGTCTAAACCCAGACTCATCATCAGGACTATTGTACAGAGAAAAGAAGGAAAATCAGCTTCTTATCTCTGTATTTTAACCCTAGTTCTTTCGAGATTACGAATCTCTTTCCAAGTATCCCATCCGTGTAGGGTAACTATTTTGGATTGAAGATTACTGTGGTGTGGTTTCTGAGAAGAGTTCGGATTTTCCACAGTGTTCATTTTTATATGGTCGACGTTTGGAGTCTAAACCTAGACTCATCATCAGGACTATTGGACGTTTCGAGTCTAAACCCAGACTCATCATAAGGACTATTGTACAGAGAAAAGAAGGAAAATCAGCTTCTTTTCTCTGTATTTTAACCCTAGTTCTTTCGAGATTACGAATCTCTTTCCAAGTATCCACTCCGTGTAGGGTAACTATTTTGGATTGAAGATTACTGTGGTGTGGTTTCCGAACTCTTCTCAGAAACCACACCATAGTAATCTTCAATTTTGGCAATGCACCTTACCCCTTTAGGGACCTGTGTTCAGCAACATGTTGCTTCCCGCTACACCAACATTGATCAACAACAGGTTGTCCCTTGCTAGGGGCACGTTGATTCTAGAAATTTGGAAAATTTAAAAAGAATCCCAAAAGTTCCTCTTCCAAAACCTTCCACGAGGTATTTCAACCATTTACCTTGGAAAAGAACTTTAAATCCTATCTAATCCTACCTTGTATATTTCACCTCTTATCCCTTGATCTCATCCTCCCCTCTTAAGTGCATCTCAAGCCTAGATTGGCAAATTAATACGAATTCCTAAACTACCATCCCTCTACTGTAAATCTACAACCATCTACAACATCAAGGTTGACTTTTGGCGACTGATCATGCCCTCATGTTGCTGCCTTGAATCTAAGAGAGTCATCATCTTTATGCATTAGGGTGACATTGTGGTGTGCTTTGTGACTAGGAAGGACAAATCAAATTGGGGAGATATCTACAAGATCAACTACTATTCTTAGTTGTAAACTCTCTCCTATTCATATTAATACAAAGAGTAAACAATTTTCCTAGACGTGTTATGTTATGCCATTTACATTCATGTATTTCAATGCCTTGTCGATCCATTGAATAGAATAATTGGATAATGCTACATAGATGTCATAGATCTTTGTCTTGTGTTGATTGTATGTGTAGGTTCTAATTATAGCAATTAGAGCTACGATTGGAGCTTACAAGCTGAGAGGAAAGTACAACTTGCGACAGATTCCATGTAAGCCTCTTTCAATTTTTCAATTTCTATAAAGGAAACTTTATATTCTTTACTCTCTGTTGTTTTAGACTAATCCACTAGGTCTAGGGAAGATACTATTGTCTGCAGTCATAAATACCGTATAACATGTGAAAGATTCAATCTCTAAAATATTGACATATGCAAATTATACAGTAACCCTAGTTTTAAAAATCCTTGACTATCTAGCAACTAATATATTCAAGGTTCTGAGGGACGATGCTCCATGAAAATATCTATATGTTAAATGTGTAGCAAACAAAGGGGAAGAGATGTGATATCTTCTAGCTAACCATATCTGAATGAGAAAGCTTATTCACTATGGCAACACTTACTATAATAACATGTCCTTCTACATTCAATCTTTCTACAACATACCATCGGAATATTTGATAAACTTGATATTCAAAATTGAATCTCTCCAGGATTTATCTTTATAATAGATATGAAGAAAAATTCAAATACAAGGATTGCATTGAAGACATATTCAAAGACACAATTTGAATAAAACACAGATGTCATAAGAGCTCATCACGTGAGTTGTACTTTGCAGAATTTCTAAAGTGAACAAACAATATAAGGAATATAAAAAAAATAGAAGTCGAGTAGAAAATCCTATTATATTTACACTAATAATGTGAGAAGGTGTATTCCGAGATCTTCTATGCCATTCTCGATGACAACAAATTTTTGAAGTATTCGAAGCATACTCAAATAATGTGAATTTGGATGCCTAAAGTTTGATTTGGAATTTTAATACAAGAACAAAAGATTTGTATTTGATGCTAAAGTTGATCTTATTACACATCTTTATGAAGGAAAGAACTATATTTGCAAGATCACTTTGTTAATAATATGGTGAAAAAGAACTGAATCTAGAATTTCAAATATTTGAAGTTTGTCTCTGTAACATCTGTACTTGAATAGAATAATGCATGACATCAATGAAGCCAATAAATGAAGTGATTTAAAAGTTACAAGGGACAAACCTGAATATTGTTGCTTTACTCTATATACAAAAGACTAATGCTAGGGATATGAACAAAGGTGTCCTTATTATGGTGTATAGCTTGTGAATAAGAAAGGAAACTGTGTAAGATCATCCAAAGCTAGAGACTTGTTAAATTGTGAAAATCATCTCTACATTATGAATATGAGAAGCAATATCTTTTGAATAAAGTTAATTCATGTAAACTGAAGGAACAAAACCAAATATATGCAAAGAAGTACAAAGGTAAAATATGTAGAGGTATGCATAATTTATGTGTGCATTTCATGAATTGTTTCATAATCACTAGATCATGGTGAAGGTTATTTGAGTGGAAGTAAAAAGGGTCTGCATAAATATAGATTAAATAAAATGGCATGTAAAGATTGATGATATGCATTTAGTTACATATGAAGGGTAGATTTAGTAATGAAATGGATAAAAGACATAATTAGGGTTTTACAGCTAACAACCTGCTTGTAGTAGGTCTTGATGACTAGACAAAAAATAGGGTTTGTAGACCTTACACTGTGTAATGTCCTAATTTGCTTTTTTAGTATCTAGGGTTCATAACCCTAGCTGAGATTTGGATTAGAAAACCTTAGAAACATAAACCCTAACTATTTGTTTATGTTGTAAAAAGAGAAAACCCTAGTTCTTGAGTTTGACATGTATGACAAGGTTGGTGAACAGATCCTTAAGAGGAAGCTAACCCTCTTTAAAAAGATAAGTATACTACATTTCCTTAGTTACCACTATTGTTATTTTTGTACTTTGCCTTTTTGTTCTTTCATGATCTTCTAATAAATGTTGCAAGTCAAGACAATATTTATTTAAAGCTTGACTAACAAAAGGAAGAAGTGGCAAAGCATGGAGATGAAGAAGTAGAGAACATTTTGAAGCTTGCATCAAGGAAGTCAATTAAAGGACAAGAAGTTCACTTACCTCAGATGGAAAAAGGGAGCTATAAAGACCTTGATGGGTATGATATTGAGTCTTGGTGATTGGTTCACTCCATGAATACATTGATTGATGATTGGAAGCTGAAGAGTATGAAGTAGAACTCTATTGCAATATAAGGATAGACCATGCAAAGGAATGCTAATATAAGAGGGAACAAGTAGAAGAATTTGACATGACATCGTGACTAGAGGCTATTTTGATTTGGTAACTCTGATATTGATGATTTGTTTGGGATATGATCTGGCTCCCTGAAAAGGCATATTGGAGAAGTATATGCACATGATGAAAATTATAGTAGTTGAGATAATTTGTTGGAAGATATTGATGTACCTACTATTGTTTGGTTTGATCAATGAACACATGGATTGTGTGGACAAAAATATTAATGACTTGAAGAGCACAAGGGAAGAATTGATACTTGGAAATCTGATATGACTTATTGAAGAATATGGGTAGAACTTTGTTGTTAAGGAAATAAGGCATGTGCTAGAAATTGTGAGGAAGTTTAGCTCCTTGAAGATGATAGATGAACCAATTGATGACAATGTTGCATGAAGATTGTCAATATCTAGGAAGCTCGAAGTTTGATATGATGTGATGCTCTTAGGAGCTGAGAAGCCTTGCAAAGATCTAGAAGCCCTACAAGCTACTATTAATATCTCCACAGATGAACAAGTAGTTGATGAATGAGACAAGTTGAAGCTTGTGGTTATGTCTCCTTGGTTTATAGGGAGTAAATATCTCCTTCCTGGTTGAGAGGGAGTGATGATGGACACCATACTCTTCATGTGTCATGCACTAGGCTAGGACTACTAGTCATAAGTCTAGTGAAGGCACTGATAGGGAGAATGGAGGATTGGATAAACATATAGGACCGATACTCCTTGAGGATTGTGAATCCAAGATATGAAATAGTCCTGAGGATTGATACTCTTAGAGGATAGGATAGGGTATCCAAGATAAGAGTAGTAGAAGAGGACCTATATTATTTGAGGATTGGGAGTCCAAGATAAGAATAGTCCTAGAAGGACATACCTAGTGAACATACATGTGTCATATGTGCCTTGAGAGGTTGTGGTGATGGTGTCCAAATGCATGCCTCCCAACATTGCACTCTAATCTAGTGGAGAGTTAGAGCTTGTCAATCAAGGCCTTGCTATTTTTCAGATTATCAATGTTGGTTATGTTGTTGATGCTTGATGATGGATTATCAATCCAACTCTTCTTATGAGAATATTTCAATTTGAGCATCATTGTATCCTGTTGCGTAATTATGAATACATCCCTCGTTAAGAGGGAGTGTTGGAAACTGTAACTAGGTCTGGTCTTCATAATTATTCTTTTACTTGTATCATTATGTAAAATGCAAAAGGAGAAAAATAAATTATTATTTTGATTATTATTTTCCTAGTCAAAGCATGTCCTTCATTGTCTTAGGGTCATTTGAGTCAAGGAGAAAATGTAATTGATTCAAAGTCCATTTGGACTCTTTGAAAGAAAAAGAAAAGAAAAATTTTGCTGAGTCAAAAGTGTCAAACTGTCCCCACAAAACCAAGAAGGCCCTCCATATGAACAAGTTGGCCTTTCTAAGGGACATGACCCTTCGCGTAGATGAATACTATATATTGGCACATTTTTTCCTTCATTTTGGCATGCAATTCGTTATGGTTCTAACACAACAAATCTGAGCTTCCCGTGGAAAGATATGTGAATTTTCGTGGCAAGATATGTAAGTCTTTATGGAAAGGATATGTGATTTTCTTTGGAACATAGCATGTGATTTTCTGTGGCATATAGCCTGAAAAGAATGTGATTTCCTGAGGCTGAAAGAATGTGATTTCCTAAGGCTAGAAGTATGTGGATATATGCGAATTACTGAGGTTATTTTTGTGGTGATTGAAAATCCAAAGGAGGATTGTAATGAAAATGATATGGAAGCTACAAGAAGGACATATACTTCTTTGGTTTAAGGCATCTAAGGGACAAGCTTGTGACATATAAAGTTGATCATTTTAGAATAAATTATTACAAAGAATGGAGGGATGACTTGGGGCAGTTGTGGAGGTATTGGTCTTGGATATCTCACTTTGATCTGATTATGTAAGAAGATGAATTATTTATGGGTTTTCCCCCTTGTGGGGTTTTGGCCCTGGCTAAGAGAGCCTATATCCTTGTGTTCTTTGTCTCTTGTGATCTTCATGCTTTTATATTTTTGGTAATTGCTTGATGAAAGAAGAAAAACATAATAATAAAGAATTTAACAAATTCATAAGTAATTATCATGCATAGAGAAATCAACCCTAATTCATAAGCACATTGATTTCTCAACAAGGTTGATTCAATGCCCATACAAGAACATTTTTACATGCAGATACATAAATTCAACTTACACTTCTTAATTCAATCATTAGACCTTAGGAAGAGCTTGTCAACAAAAAGAAAAATATTGGTCTTGGATATGATGAGGATTTGTCCTTTCATATTCCAAATTACTCAAAGCCCATCAAATTTCAAAGTGTTGGATTTCTTCAGGACAACTCATCTTCACCTACTCCTTGTCCACAACCACATATTTCCACATGCCAACACTGTAATCAAGTTGACCATGTGAAAGATCCATGTTTTGATCTTCACTCGTGTGAGCATTGTCATAAACATACTCATCATTCAAACAAATGATTCAGAAACAAGCCTCTTGCAAATCACTTCGGATGGATCACTTCTTGGAAATGGGCTTCAACAACTAAGAATATATTTCAGTCATACCAAAAAAAAAAATCTCGAGTATTGACATGCCTTAAAGTTGAGATTTCTTCATCTTCTCACCTTATATCTGATGGGGGAATTAATGGTCATCTACAAGCTTCAAAGATACATCAAGCAAGCTTGAGCCACAACCTAAGTCTGCTGCCTAAGCCTAGATCCAGAGTAAGCCATAACTAGATTCATAGTTGTAGCTAGAGAAGCCCATGAGCATACTTTTGGTTGAGGGCCTTCCTTAGACCACCAAAGGTTGAGACCTCAATGGTTTCCCTTTTCAAAGAAATTGGGAGCACTTCCTCTAACAAAAGACTTCAACTTCTAGCCAGATTTGGAATTGTTCCAGGAACTACATCAAGCGTTCCAAGCTGAGACCTTAATGGTATCCCTTTTCAAAGAAATAAGGAACACTTCCTCTAAATAGAAGACTTCAACTTCTAGCCATATTTGGAATTGTTCTAGGAACTGCATTAAGCGTTCCAGTGTTGATGGTCATCCTTAAACCATCACCTATTGAGACCTTGAGTTCTTCTACCTTATACCATCACTTTAGAGAGCACAATCAACAGATTTAAGCTATGCATTTTTGCATTTTTTGTATTTCACCTCTCTTCTTGGACTCATATATACCCCTTCAGATTAAGGGAGGGAATGTTAGATACTTAATCCAATAAGGGTTATGGTGTTGAATATGAAGAGTAATTGGAGTCCAAGAGACCACTTTGAAGTGAAAACCAAGGGCCATAACACTGTATTTATATGTATATCTTTGTGAATAATATGCATCTCACGATTTGTCTTATCTTATGTCTATCATTTGTGAGTATTCAACATATACTAAATTTTGTATTGCTCAGAAAGATATGTTTTATAATCGAGTATGATGAAAGCATGCAATTCGTTTGATTTACACACACACATATAACAAAATGATAACTTAATGTTAATAATAAATAAAGTATTTCAATATCTAATTCAAGTAAAATAATTTTATATTAACTTTATATAAAGAAAGTTTTTATCAACACTTTATAAATAAAGAAAAAAAAAATTGAAAGTAAAAAAAAACTTATCCCAAACATAGGTGTTTTTCACTTCCCAATATGAAGAATATGAAGAGATGTGAAGTTCCTTCAATGCAATGCTTAATATGAAGTTGAGAAGTAGCATTTAAAATATATTAATAATTTTTTTTTTTTTTTGATATGGGTTGATAATAAAAATAGTTCAATCACTATACTAAGTAAAATATTTCAATAACTATATGAAATAAAATATTCCAATATCCACTCCATATGTGTATAAAGAAATTAAAAGTAAATTATTATTATTATTATTATTATTATTAAAACATTTTAATGATGTGTTGCACAATATAAAGATATATGTAATTTTTTTTCTATAGTTACATGTGGTGTATGTGTCACTGTATAAAGAGCCAACCTAAATTCATCTCAACTCCACATTTATTTTACACTTACATGAACCCAATCTCTCCAAGTGAAAGTTTTTTTTAGGATTAATTTATTTTTGTAAGGTTTTGTACATTGAGTGGTTGGTGTGTTGTTTAGTATGAGGATGTATAATACTTTCATATTCAACATGAAATTGACATGTCACATATTTATCTCTATAAATATATATTAAAAGGCAACATAAATCCATTTTAACGCCAAATTTATCATGGATAAGAGATAAAATATTTGAAGGTACACAACTTATTTTAAAATGAAAAATTGAAAAGAAAGTAACACTTCAAAGAATTTGATTTATCTCCACACATAATCTAAAATTAAAAGATATTATAGCAATAATAATAGTAGCATTATTTTATTTTAAATTTTACACAAAATATTATCTTAAATTAATATAATTAGTTAGGGGTGTTTTGTTGATCAACTCTTCTTCTATAAATGTTACATATTTAAACCCTATCTTACAGGTATTTACCAAAAGGAACGTACAAAAACACTTGGGGGTTGGATTATAATTGCTGATTTATCCGCTCACAAATAAATAATAATAATAATAATAGTAGTAGTCTATTTTTAAGATCATCACCAACCTAGACACAAAATTGATGTCTAATACCCACAAATAAATAATAATAATAGCAATAATATATTTTTAAGGTGAGAGTCAAGCCAAACATAACATGGATGTCTAATTCCCAGTTGTGTGTGGGACAAAGGACTCAACTTCATACAACATTTCACTATTAAAGTTTACTTAAATATACATACTCTACTCATTTGGATTTGAACCAATAAGACTAACCTTTATGCAACATTAAAGTTTATCGAGGTATACATTCTCGACCTCTTTAGATTTGAATCAATAAGATCTTCGCACAAAGATTTCTAGGGAAGGGAATGACACTTTTATTTTCTACAAAATGTGGGAGTGTTTGAATTGACACCTTTTTTTTTTACACGAACTGTGGGTGTGTTTGAATAAATTGGGTGTATTTGAATTAAAGTTTATGGAGGTATACATACTCTACCCCATTAGATTTGAATCAATAACACTGATCTTCACATAAAAATTGACGTTTTTTTTTTTTTTTCAAAAACTGTAAAAATGTTTAAATTGTTTTTTTGAAGGATGAAAATAAATTCACCACCATCAAATTCTAAAAATTTCTACACGATCTAGTCAAATTTTTTCTATATATGCCGGCGATTCCTAAACTACTCTAATTAAGAAAACCCACTCTAATTAAGAAAACCCACTGCATTGCTTGAAATCCACTCCTGTCCAGAGATGAACCACACCCATAGTGAAGAAAGAGGTGTCATAGTAGTAGTGAAACCATATGGGTCAGAGAGTCCCTCTTGGGGATGGTGGGATGGTGATGCCACATACGACACACAATCTGATTCGAAGTGACAACGCGAAATGGGTGTTGTAGAATTTGGATTCTTATGTAATATTACAGAACGAACTGTGCATACCTCCACCAAGTCACAGTTGGCTCAATAATTCTAACGCATATGTTGTCATCAGCATTTAAAATGTGAACCGACCACTTGTCACAAAGTTCCCCTCATCATCATCATAATTTGAACCCCTCTCTATAAGAATTTGGGAAAGTTTCAGTAAGTTCTCCTCCTCATCATAATTTGGGAAAGTTTCTCCTCTGTGAATGCAACACAGTATGGAATTGAGCACCAAGCTGAGAATGTTCAGACTCAGTGCCCCCATTGGCATCCACTGGGCTCGTCGTTATGGCTATGAGCTTCTTCAGAATGATAAGAAGAAAACCAGCAGGAGGCGGAGGGCGATGCCCACGGTCAGATTGGGCCGTAGGAAGACGGGATTATTCATAGGTCGGATTTGCAGGAGGTTCCGTGTTCGAATCCTAAGGGCGTATAGTTACAGTTTGAGATTGTTATTCAAGAGACTGAAGGCTTTTTACCTTCGCCTTCTTGCTGAACTGGACGAGACAGGTCCTGGTGTGGACCTGAGGGTTAATTCAAGCGCTTTCATTAATGCCCACTTGGTTATTTCTGCGTTGCCTCCACCTTCTTTCACTGCTATGACTTTTTGAACAAACATAATTAAGCCAGTCAGCTCTAGAAACGCTGATAGTTGTGTATTAATTTATACATTATCTTTATGCCAGTCCAATGCCAATATATGTTCCTGTGTTTTCCAGATTAAATTTGGATTTGGGCTCTGCCATACTTCACAAATATTGTTCTCTGCTTTGCAGGATAGCAATATTTTGGATTAAAAATATGATGGGAAAATTCTGTGGGTGTAATTGGTGGACTATATTCAATCACTGAAAATTTATTGCATATTTCAAGCTTTCTTTTTGCATTTGGAGTTTAGCATATTTCAAGCTTTTTGCATTTGGAGTTTAGCATATTTCAAGATTTCTTTTTGCCTTTGGAGTTTAACATTTATTTTTATATATGAGATTGATAGTAAATGTAAATGGTATAATGGTTTTTATAGTTTTTAATGATGGATGGAAAGCAAATATTAAGTAGTTAATTATTGGTTTACTGTTTTTATATATTATCTAATGAATAGAATAGGAAATTAGTAAACCCAATGTAATGCTTAATATTTACCTTACTACAAGGTGCTTAATATTTGTTATGGATGAAATATTTATTTTAAAAAATTTAATACACAATTAGAAGTAGATAAATTCTAAAAATCTCATTTCTAAAAAAACCTAAAATAACATAATCACAACTTTAAAAAAAAAACATTAACGCTAAATCATTAATTATTTCACATAAAATTTATACAAAATAGGAAGGGATCCAATTTTTTCAAGTGCCATCTTTTTTTTACAAGTAGACATTATTTAATTGTTTTGTATAGTTAATTTTTTTGAAAAGTTTTTAATTTTTTTTTGGCCAAAATGAGTAAAATTTCAATTTTGATGACAGATAAACAAAATTACACATCATACTGAGCTGTAAAATAAGCCTCTTAGCTCAACCATTCAAAATGTATAAACTCCTGTAATTAAAAAACACCTAAAAATACATTAATCATATTACATATTTATTAATAAAAAAAATTGAATTGCAATAAAAATTCTCCCTATATATCCAATGGTAATCAAATGTGCATTGCAAATTCTTTTGATTCTAATAAATTCATATCAAGTTTGTAGGGTTGATAGGATTACATATTGATGAAGCCACCGTTTCTAAACTGTAAATGGGTTGTGAAATATCAGCAATACAAATATGGCCTATCCATGAGGTTGATAAATGTTATTAATGTTGATTCTGTGGTGTCACATAAAGTTGATTAAAAATTTGCTTACTATATTATACATCTCTTTAATGGAGATAGTGGGGAATGAACCTTTTTGTATGAGGTAAATTTGTGGTACTTGGTAAGATTGCAATTTTTTTTTATTTATATTATATTTTTAATTTAGAAGTTAATTCAACATTCCCCAAAAGTTTTGGATATTTAAGATGGTGTAATCTCAATCAATTTATAATTATATATATTTTTAATCCTAATTAAATATTAAATAAAATTTACTTAAATTTTTTAAGAAAAATAAAAATGTGTAGTTATATATGACACTTTTAGATGTTAAGTTACACTATTACCCATTCAATTCCCCATCCTATTTCATTGTTATTTTTGAAAATAACCATGATGTCTTAATTTTTTTTTTTTAGGTTATTGTTTATATGGTGTGTTTGAGATTGATGAAGTAATAGAGTTTATATATTATTAGTGTTTTTGTTTTGAGAGTATGATTTAAACTTGTTTTTGTTTGGTTAGGGACTGGAGGAAATATGTTCATAACCCAAGATTTAGATAGCATGTAGCTAGCCAATAATAACGATTCTTAATACCCAAGATTTAGATAGCATGTAGCTAGCCAATAATAACAATTCTTAATACTAAGTTGATAAACAAATGATGTGGGAGCATTCAGCCCAAGAGAAATTATTGTAAATAATAGTCATAGGGGGTCAAGCATTCTAGAACTATTTTCCTAAGTTACAAGTCAGTGTGATTAATTAGATGTTTTCAAAGTAAATAAATGAGAAAAATAAGAAATAGGGAGTGCTTTTAGGCATAAAGCAATGAATGTGGATCAGTATGTGATAAGGAAAGCTTTTCTAATTTAGAACGGAGTTGTCTATAATGTGACTTTTTGGAGATTCCGGTGATGGAATCCAGCGGAAGAAATGAGGTTAAATCTTGATTTTTAGCAGTTAAAATGGTTTTTTAACTGCATATTTGGATTCAGCGCCCTGGAAAACCCCTGGGAGCCATTGATTGTGCAGAAACTAGCTATCAAACTTGGAATTCCAATGAATTGCTGCCGGATTTTGACCGGAAAAATCCGCCGGAAAGCCTTTCAAAAAGTCGCGTTATAGACTACTGCATTTAGAACAGGGAAAAAGATGGAATAAAGCCGAGGAGATGCTTTTTGCCATATGTATGCATTGCATGTAGAATCTTAGAGCTTTTAGTTGAGTGATTATATATCATGCTAAGTTTTATAAATTATGTAGCCTCAAAGGCATTGAAAATCAGAGAGGGAGTGAGAGAGAAGGATTGAGTATGAGGAATAAGAGGCCATGAATAGGCCATGATTTCTCTTGTAAATATTTTAATTCTTAATTAATTATTTTCATATTTTTGTGTGCATATGGTTGGTGTGATCTTCAGTTAGTTTTATAATTTTTAAAAGCCTATTAAATGAAGATAAGGAATAGTAATTATTGGGTGAAACATTGTGAATCGAATGGAGTTTGTAGAACATACGGATGTGTGAAATTTGTTGGACATTGAGTTTTTGATTTGGTTAATAGTTGGATTGCATTCTCATATGCACAGCGTTTGAAGATCCTGGTTTATGCGAGGCACCCCGGGATCTTCAAACGCTGTGCATATGAGAATGCAATCCAACTATTAACGAAATCAAAAGCTCAATGTCCGGCAAATTTCACACATCCGTATGTTCTACGAACTCCATTCGATTCACAATCTTTCACCCAATAATTACTATTCCTTATCTCCATTTAATAGGCTTTTAAAAATTATAAAACTAACTGAAGATCACACCAACCATATGCACACAAAAATATGAGAATAATTAATTAAGAATTAAAATATTTACAAGAGAAATCATGGCTTATTCATGGCCTCTTATTTCTCATACTCAATCCTTCTCTCTCACTCCCTCTCTGACTTTCAATGCCTTTGAGGCTACATAATTTATAAAACTTAGCATGATCTAGAATCACTCAACTAAAAGCTCTAAGATTCTACATGCAATGCATACATATGGCAAAAAGCATCTCCTCAGCTTTATTCCATCTTTTTCCCTGTTCTAAATTAGAAAAGCTTTCATTATCACATACTGATCCACATTCATTGCTTTATGCCTAAAAGCACTCCCTATTTCTTATTTTTCTCATTTATTTACTTTGGAAACATTTAATTAATCACACTGACTTGTAACTTAGGAAAATAATTCTAGAATGCTTGACCCCCTATGACTATTATTTACAATAATTTCTCTTGGGCTGAATGCTCCCGCATCAGACTCCCAAGGTAGAAAAATTTCATGATCTCCTGATCATGTGTTTAGATCTATTTTTGCCTGGATCCCATATCTTGTGCTGCAACTTTCCATTTGTCGCTGCTTCTGTCTGTTGTTCTTCTTCAGGTCTCCACACTTTATGCTATTTTTCTCCACTAGCTGCACTCTTGCAATCTTCTGATGTCTTCCGTTTGCTGCTTCTCCTTTGTTTCACTGCTGTTGGTCTCTTTCGGAATTCCTTCACCATCATCCGCCTCATCAGTTCAATTTCTTTGTCTAACAGATTTTCTCCAGCATCTTCATTAAGACCTGTACTCACAAAACAATTGTCAGAATAAAAATCATAAGGCATCAGTGCCTTGTACATCTTTGCCAGCATCTCAATATACTATTCTAAATCCTCCTCCACTATCAGCACATCAGTATGCTGATCCAAACTTTCCAAAGAATCCCCTAAATAATTTTCAAGATTGTCAACTAGTCTTTCTCTCATACCATCTGTTTCCATGATGTCCTTTCCCTCTTGTTCACTGCATTGAACTCTTTCTTCTACAATCTCCTTGTCATATTGTGGATTCTCCAACAAATATTCTAATAATGCAATTTCTTTGTAGCATCGCTGAAGCATATCATCATCACCTGCATTCATACATAAACTTTCAGTTTGCACAAAATGTTCAACAGTATCAACTGTTACTTCCCTTATCTGCGCTTCAGACTAATTCTCTTCTTCAACATCCACAAGAACTTCCTCTTGTGCTGTAACAGTTTCACAATATTGCACATCCTTCTCAACACCTGTAATCACATCACAATTGTCAGTTATACAAACACAAGAGTTCACATTATCCAGTTGATCTGGATCTACCCAATAACTCAAGAAATCATCAATGATTTTGTCCTCTGTTTCACTAATGGAAACCTCCTCTGCACCTGCAAACACACACAACTCATCAATTTTAAAACTACAAGACTTTTTAGTCCTGACTTCTTCCTTCAACACTTTCCTTTTAATATATCTGCATGTGGAATCTTCAAATTTCATTTCTGGCACAAGAACTCTAAGTCCTTTTTTCAACAAGGCAATCAGAATTTGTCTCAACCTCCTCTGCAATTGTCGCCAAATCATTCTCTTTCCCTTCAGTGGAAAGAGCCATTTTCCTTTCTTCTTTTCCTGCTCTTGTAGCCATTCTTCCAGTACCTGCAACTGTGCCTTTATTTCTGCAATCTTTCTTTCTCGAACTCCTACAGTCATCTCATCTTTGTAGCATTTCTCTGAACCTTTTCCTCCTCTAGAAAAACTCCCTCTACCTCTGGCAGACTGCTTCCTCATGAGTTTTTCACTCACCATGAGTTGTACTAGCCTCTGCAACAACAATCTCTCTTGCTGCAACTTACCTCACCAATCCTTCCCTCCATATCTGGTCTTTTGGTAAGTACTTGGTTCACTGCCTCTGGAACCTCTTGAGCACTCCTCTGCTCTCTCTAGGCTATCTCTTCAACTCACCTCACACTGTAATTGTCCTCTCTATCCAGCCTTCAGCTGAATGCCAGGTTCACTGCCACCTTCTCTGCAACCATAAACTTAAATCATAAACTTCAAATCAAAAAATCGTCTCGCCTCTAAGATCTTGCATGATCTTGTTTCACTTTCCACTTCTGCAATCTTCTTCACTGCATTTGTGTATGCTGCATATCAAAATTAAAAATCTAATCTTTCTTTCAATCATTCACCACACTTCAGTGCTTAAAAAAAAACAAACTTCTTCAAGAAAACATTCCCGCTCTGATACCACTTGATGCAGGGTGCCCCGCATAAACCAGGATCTTCAAATGTTGTGCATATGAGAATGCAATCCAACTATTAACCAAATCAAAAACTCAATGTCCGGCAAATTTCACACATCCGTATGTTCTACGAACTCCATTCGATTCACAATCTTTCACCCAATAATTACTATTCCTTATCTCCATTTAATAGGCTTTTAAAAATTATAAAACTAACTGAAGATCACACCAACCATAAGCACAGAAAAATATGAGAATAATTAATTAAGAATTAAAATATTTACAAGAGAAATCATGGCCTATTCATGGCCTCTTATTCCTCATACTCACTCCTTCTCTCTCACTCTCTCTGATTTTTTAATGCCTTTGAGGCTACATAATTTATAAAACTTAGCATGATCTAGAATCACTCAACTAAAAGCTCTAAGATTTACATGCAATGCAATCATATGGCAAAAGCATCTCCTCGGCTTTATTCCATCCTTTTTTCCCTGTTCTAATTAGAAAAGCTTTTCCTTATCACATACTGATCCACATTCATTGCTTTATGCCTAAAAGCACTCCCTATTTCTTATTTTTCTCATTTATTTACTTTGGAAACATCTAATTAACCACACTGACTTGTAACTTAGGAAAATAATTCTAGAATGCTTGACCCCCTATGACTATTATTTACAATAATTTCTCTTGCGCTGAATGCTCCCGCATCAACAAAACAATCTTGATTTAGAAACATAAAATTAACAGTAGTTATAATTTTTAATTAATTAAAAATATGTTATAAAAATTTTAAATTTTAGAATGTAATCACACATTTAAAAACTATACAATAAAAATATGATTAAATATTAAAATTCAATAAATTATATATATATAATATATATATATATTCAATTTTTAGCTTTAGTTTCATGCTTATCCATTTAGGATATATCTTTCATTGTTTATCATATTCCTAGGATTCTATATTTTCATATTTTGTGTTTTGATAGAATTACAATATAAATTCTTGAATGTATTTCTTTATTATTAATTCAAAGAAAATTTAACTAAAGATAAAATTTTCCAAAATATTCTTAATAACCCCGATTAAAAGCAAAAGTAATGTATTCTCTTAATGGGGAGAAAGGTATGTGGTAGCGAGAGAGATCGACTGTGACGATACAAACTATGCTTATGTGTGATTTTAAGAGGATTAATATTCTCATTGTTGTGGAGTTTTTGAGTCCTCATTTATGTAAACTTTTCATCTAAATTGAGGACTGTAAATTGATTTTCTGAACTCATGACAGTAGATTGATTGGTTAAATAAGGTGATTTAGTCTCACAAGTTAGGAGCATGGGAAAAAAACCGTATAAGGTTGGATGTGATTAAGGGCATGATTGGAGATCATAGTCTTTCTCCCCAAATCATTCTTCAATTGCATCAAATGGGTGTCTATTGTCTAGCTCGCTTATAGAATCGAGACCCTCATGCTTTATACTCTCACTCCTAGCCACATTCATGGTAACTGGGGCTCACAGTTGAATTCGACTTTGGATGGGAATCATATAAGCATAAATTGTGCGATGCAGGGATTGCATTATCAAATAGATTTGACTTCCTTGCTTTGGGTGGACGGACCGCTGGTGGTAACATTTCTATAAAAGAATTATATTCTTATATTTTTGGCTCACCCCTGTCAAGTCCTTTTGCAAATTGAACAGTGCCAATGTGGAAATGGGAAACACCATTAAAACTTACATGCTTCTCTTGGTTGATCCTCTTTAATCATATTCTTACCTGGGAGAATTTGATGAAAGGGGGTTTTCAAGGTCCAGATAGATGCCATCTATGTAGTACAGACTTCAAAGATTATGCCCACTTGTTCCTGAAATGCCCCATTTCTATAGAAATTTGGGAGATGGTCTTTGAGATGCTAAAGATTATAGTTGATAGGAATTGGCCTTCCCTTATTTCATGCCTATGATAGTAGTCAACAGATCTAAGTCCCTACAAAGCGATCCCTCTGTATGTTTTTTGGGGGATTTGGCACTCTAAAAATACTTATGTTTTTTAAGGCAGATTCGCAGATTGTTTCTCCACCTATCTCAAAATTGTTGAACACTCTCCTGAGAATGGAGCATGGATTCCTCAGTCTCCCAAGTGCTCCATCTCTTTCAAGGAATTGGGGGTATTCTTATCCATTTGGACTCTTTGAAGGAGCATCAAATGATGGAAGATGTGGTGCTCTCATCAAGCTATGCCCTAACACTAAATACCCTTTCTACTGGAATAGAGGTGATGGGAACAACTGTTAGGCTGAGATTGTTTCCTTGTGGGGTATTCTTTATTGTGTAGTTTGCCTTGCAATTGATTCAATAAGGATAATTGGGAACTCCAAGGTAGTGATTGAATGGGTATAGGGGAAGAAATCCCTCAAGGTCCCTCTTCTTTATCACTGGATGGAAAACATTTTGGCTATGCTTCCTCCTTTTTGTGACATCTCCTTCATTCATGTGTTCCAAGAGTAAAACTTGGCGACAGATGCCTTGTCTAAGTGTGGGGCCCCTCTCTACCCTAGGTTGATGTATTTTGAGTTTTTGCAAGATGGTTATGTTTTTGAATCAAGATATTTCGACTTCTAATGTGATAGGATTTATCATATGCTCACGCATTCACTGCTGGTTATATGGTGTTCATGGCTACCTCAAATTTCCCCCTGGTTGGGCACAACAATAGTCTGTTTCCTTCACGCATTGCAAAAGTATTCTTTGATGTTTTTCTCTTTCTTGGCATGACTACAATCCATTGACACTCTTTTATCTTTTATTAGAAATATGTAAGATGAACTGGATTTCCCTCTGATGTATGACACCTCCTCTTTAATTTTAATGAAGGATGTTATGCTTTTTCTTTTTGAAAGAAAAAGTTAAGAGCGTGGTAGGAATTTCAAATTTGAATTACGTGTCAAATTTTACCGTTTCTGTAACTCTAATGTTTGTTTCAATCATTTTATCACATAATGTTGATGGATTAAAAAGATTTTTGGTTGCATTTTATAGAGAAATCACCCAATGACAAGCAATTTGTTAAAAATTGGCAGCTCAAGGTTGAATTTATCCTAGAAGAAATCATATCTTTCGGTTCTTTTTAAACCACCTATAATAAAATCAATCAATGATTATACAAGCTAAGAATTAATATTTTTATCTTTACCAGTATTTTTTTTTTCTCTGTAAGACTAACTATTATATTATGTACAGTATGCAAATTACAGACAAGAAAACATAGTACCCAGGTCCAGTCGAGGGACAGTGGGCTTTCGAACGAGACCCAAAAAGGCCATGGAGTCTACTACCAGACGTCTCCCCAAACATACAGGGGACAGAAAATTAACTGAGACTACCCGCGCAGGGTCGTTGAGATTATACCCAGAAGGGATTTGGAGCCATCAACCAAAAATCAAATGGACTGAAACATGCTGACATAGCCCACGCAGGGGCGAGAAACTTGTTGACACAACCCACGCAGGGGCTTGACCAAAGACCGAGAAAGCCCACTCAGGGGCGTGACAATTTACTGTGACTGCCCGTGAGAACAAACCACAAAATCCCTTGCTGGGTTCGACTGACTTGGCCATTGTATGATTTGAGTAGATTAGGCCAGAAAAAACAAAAAACAAAGTTATGATTATGCTCAAAACCAAGGAGGGCTCCAACATACCCATACCAACGCCGCGCACAGAGGAAGTTGATCAGCAACTGGCTACTCTGGAGGTTTTTCCTCCACCACTTCACACCATCCATACCGTTCTCGCAGAGTGTCCCAATCCTCTTCCACTTCCGCCTTCGAGGTCGCTGCTTCCTAAGTAGGAGGGCTTTTGGAGGCTTGACCAGGTTCCTCCACAGGTGGCCTTGCTTCCGCGCTCCGGTTGCCCCTTGGAGATCTCTCCCCTCTGCTTGCGTCTCCCGCAACGTCCTGATCTTCCTCAAGGAAAAGGACTGAGACATGTGCATTGATGCATGAGCGATCCTGCGAGCAGCGGAAGGAGAAAATGGTGGATCCAAAGGTAGGCGCAGGGGCCGGCTCGACGTTGGGCGCGTTAGAATCCAAATGCTGGCTTGCCTGTAAGGGGGTGGCTTGAATTCCCCTGTGACACCTACAGCGGCAACATTGCACTCGAGGACGCTCTGCTGGAGGGCGCGCTGGTCTGCTGCGGGCTGGTCCTCTTCTGCGATACATGATTGCAGATGCTGCAAGGGCTGAGAAGAAGGCGAGAGCAGTGAGGTGGGAGCGCTCCGAGATCCAGAACCCCCTCTGAGGAAAGCGCAAACAATAACCAGAATAGTGCTCACTAGCTCTGTCCACAAGAAGATAAACCCGTAGGACAAAGCAACAGCCAGCCGATTGATGTCCATGGCTCGGCTCCTCTGCCTTAAGACCTTGCCAACCTTTCCCTTGGCGCTTGTACGCCATATTCGCAATTTGTCGTCGAACTTTGGAGCCATAAGTGGCATTGAATGCCTGCCGCCCTTCTTGAAGCGTCTATCCATGGCGGCATGAGGGTTCATCAATGTTCTGTTGAGACATGAGGCAGCCCATGTCGTCCATGTGGCTCCTCTCCTTCACCTGTCTCATCACCCGCATCCGGAGTTGTCTTTACCAGTATTATTATTATTATTTATAAAATAATATAAAGTCATTCACCTTTAATGGATTAATAAAAATGAATTCTCTCATGGAATAAGTAAATTAAATTGAAAATCTCTTACTTGGAAAATCAAACTTCTCTCTTAGAATAAAATAATAACTCTACACTTAAGAGAATGTAACTCTCCCTCACTAATTCAATGTATGGCAAAAGTGTAACTCCTGTTCATTAAATGCACTTGTAACTCCATCATTCAATTCGATTTGTAACTCTCACCAAATATTCTCTCATGTCTAAGTTTAACTATCTCCCTCCCTAATTCGAATTGTAACTTCTCAAGACAAGTGTACCTTTCTCTCCATTCTTGAGATGAGTTACACTTCTCCTCAACTAACTCCTCCTCATGGAATTCGATTCTTCTATTATTGGCTCAAAACATGAATTCATTTTGTAACTCCTCTCATTTTTCATTTATTTAAGCAAGAACAAGTGAAAGTTGAGAGTAACATGTTCATTGTGAAGAAAGAGAGCTAGTGTTGAGTGTGTGCAAGAGAAGTGTGAGAGCAAGTGAAGAGTAAAAGCAAGGGAAGAGCTAGAGTAAGGGTGAAGTACAAGGTCTCATCAAGAAAATGAGATATTTAAGGAAAGAGAAAGAACACTTTAGCTGCAAGTTGATCAGACAATGGTGACTTTATTCATTCTCATTCTCTCTCTTTTTCTCTATGTACTTTGTTGAACAAATTAAGAAACCTAATAAAAGAAGAACCATTTGGGTTTTCCCCTTGTGGTTTTTCCCTGGTCATTGGACCTAACACTCGGTGTCTTATATTTGTGCTTAATTGTTTTCATATGATCCTTAAGTTTATGTTCTATCTACAATGGTTGATTTGAAAAGTTTCTAAATAATTGCAACAACAAAGTACATTCAGTTTTCTACAAATTTCATTCAACTTTCTGCAAAGTACATTCAATTATCTACAAAGTACATCTAGTTTTATGCAAAGTACATTCAATTTCTGCAAAATATATTCAGTTCCATTCAATTTTTGCAAAATACATTTAGTTTTCTACAAAGTACATTCAATTTTCTATATAAAACTTTTCAGTTTTTGAAAAGAATTTTTAAATTTTTGCATAAGACTTTTAAATTTTAACACAATTTACCTTTCAAATTCCATCCCAAATTAAGAATTCTATTTTTTACAACATATCATAAAACTAAACAAAATTCAATCAAATTTAAAATTAAAAACAAATATTGAAACAATATATCTTGTGAGATTTTAGGCTTCTGTGGAAGTTTTTTGCAGTGGCATGATCCAGATTATCTACAATTTTGTGTTCATTCTATCGACGTTTCAAACCCCAAAGAAGGTCCATCATCAGGACAATATATCTTATTGAATTGACATTGAAAAAAACTAACCTAGTAAATTAGATTGAAAACTAAATTCCATGAGATTAAAATCGAAAACCAAAAAAGGATCAAATCCATTAAGCATTCTGATCCCATTAACACAATCTAAATTTTAAATCAAAATGTAAACAAGTCAATTAGTCAAAGAATTTAGACTTCTGTGATCTCAACTTGTCCTGACAATGAACCACACTGGTTGGTTCGAAACGCGTCGACAAATGATCAATTTATGTGATTTCGCCAAAAAATTCTAAACAAAAGTCAATTAGTTATAAACAAAAATTAATTGGATTAAAAAAACACCAATTTAATGATTTGATTCTAAATTTGGCAGGTCATTAGGTTTCGTATTCAACTTTTGAACTACACATGAGAAGACGTGTATGGCAGTCTTTGAATCTAGAGTCTCTGTCATCATTGTCGTTGTGTTATAGTGACCAGTCCAATCAACGTAAACTTGTGCACGTTTTAATTATTTTTTAATTTTAAAGTATTTTGAAATTTCAAAAGTTTTTTTTATCATATTAATTTGTATATTTATGATATTAATGTTTATTTTTAGGATTTTTATTTTATTTATTTTTATTTTTTTTTTTTTTTATTTGTTTTTTTATTTTTTTTTTTTTTTTTGGTGTATTTATTTATATAATTGAAATTTTAATTTAAATAACACAATTCAAATTTCATCCAAATATTTTCAGATTTTTACAGAATTTATCAAAATAACACTTATATATATGTTTAAAAAAAATTATATATTTTAATGTATTATAAATTTAATTAAAAACTATTCTTTTCTTCCTTAATATATTTTTAAACATATAAATTTTTATAATTAATTTAAAAAAAAAATAAAATATTTATTTTTTTCATTTTGAATGAAAATACATTAAAGGTTTTTTTTTGCGTGGAGATGTAGGGTAACCAATTAATAATACAAGCATCATTCCTTTAATAATGGTGTGGGAGATGATTTTTTCTTTGTAAGCAAATTGTATATTCATATGTTAAGGTTTTATTTATAATGGTGTGTTGGTTTTGGTTTATTTATTAAGAAGAGATATATGAGATGATTATGGTTTTATAAGTAAATTGTCTATTCAAAAGATATAATAAAAATTTGAGTTGTTTTTAGTGATATTTTTTGGAAATTTTGGTGGGTTTTTTTGTATAATGTTTCTAAAATTTGGTATAAATTTTATAATACATAAGTTTGATGGGTAACTCCACAATTGAAGTGTTTTAGGGGTTTTTCAGGTGCTCAATCCATATATACAATCAAAAAACCAGTTTAAATAGCACAATCGAAGTGCTTTAGGGGTTTTTCAGGGTGGTCAATCCATATATACAATCAAAAAACCAATTTAAATAACACAAATCAAGATTTCACCTCAAATTTTTCCCTCAAATTCAACATCAAAAAATCCAAAAAAACACAATAAAAACATCTCCGTAAAAATTTGAACCAAGGAAAATCTTATTTCTTATTATTTATTATTAATAATATTTTTATTTTAATTAAATAATATAAATATAAAATATTTATTTTTAATATAATTTATTATTTAAGAAAAGTTTTTCCATAAATATTTTAACATAAAAGAAATATAGTTCATAATTTAAAAAATTTTAAAATATATTTAAAAAATATTTGTATTCAACCTTTTTTTTAATTAATATCACCTTATTTATCTTTCGATTCCTGTGTTACTTCAGAAAACAAAAGGGCTATTTTCTTCCATGGCTCAATTCTTCCCTAGCTCCCTTAATGCTCACAACTTATCCATGCGTTGCTTTATAATAATTCCCGGAGGAATACCAATCCTCACAGTTTGGTGGCTTCATTTCGAGCGTCCATTGCAAGCAATTTTTGGGTGGGAAGTATTCTCAAGAGCATCTAAACAACACCAAACTATTTTATCCAGCCATTTTATTAGTAGAATTGTGGGAATATTAGCAATGGGAAGGTTTGGTTGTTTGGAAAGTGCATTGAGCTTTATATCTTAAAAGGTATTTTTGGAAGCTCTGGGAAGGTTTGGTTGTTTGGAAAGTGCATTGAGCTTTATATCTTAAAAGGTATTTTTGGAAGCTCTTTCTTCACATTTATAAAAGATAGAGAATATTACACTTTGTATAATATATTTTTAGTTAACTTTTTATTTATTCATAAAAATGTATAAATCAAAAAGAATAATAATGAGCCTAGGCTTAGCTTCTAGGGAGAGATTACTTGGAAAGTTCTTAAGACTATGAAGTAAATGTGAGTACAAGATCTTATGTTTAAATCTCTTGATGTTTAACATGTGGCCTCGTGTTGGGGTCGACGAGGTCTCACATAGGAGTTATAGTGGTAGTGATCGGAGTTAACTCGGTGTCACACGAATATAAAACTTGGAAGATAGGCCTAATTGTCGATTCTTTTAGCATATAAAAAAATAAAAAATAATGAGCCTAAACTTAATATAACTCGTGGCCTGATATTGCGGTGGTGAGGTCCCGCCACGGGGTTATAGTGGTAGTGATCAGAATCAATTTTGTGTCACATAAGTATGAAACTAGTAAGATTGACCCAATTGTCGATTCTTCTAGCATTAAAAAATAAAATAAAAAATAATGGGCCCAAACTTAATATGAAGATCAAACAATTATTGGTATCAAACCCATTCTTCAAGAGAAGGTCCATATCCATCATCCACATGTTGGAAGCCAATCAAAAAGTGCTCCCATTTTTCATTTTCCTACTGGGCTCTTCAAGGTTGTTTGGTTGAGATATTAGAAGATGTAGAATTACAAAATCGTGGTATGGGGGACCTCAAGAGCCTTAGCAAGGGGTTATCTTCTTCACCTTTCTTACTAGTTGACCTACCTTGTGTTAGGGTTGAAGGCCTTCTGAAGCACTAGAGTATATGGAATAAGAAGGTGAGTTCCCTTCAATATGCACTCTCCTTATGGTATATATTGCATTGGTTCAATATTCTATCATCTCACATGGATGAGCCACCTCAGTTTCCAAAATTTGTGTCCACATTGACAATCCATTAACCCGCATAAATGATCCACCTTCCACATCTACACTTAAATTTATAGATAGATATATGCACTGATACATGTGGATATTGGTGGCCACATGCCTATTCCAGTTGGACCACCACCAGTCTTAGGTCCCTATAATACTAGTGTATCCCCCATATTGCTTTTTTTTTGTTGACTGGTGGAATCAACAATAGCGGTGGTATCGTACTCACGTTACATGGGGTTGAATCGCACTGGCTACTACTATAACCTCTAGGAGGAACCACCCAGCCCGCAAGAACGACCCTCTGGTAAGACGAGACTTGAACTTGTGACCTGCACAGTGGTACAGACGACTTAACAGATCGTCTGCTAGCCACGAGACCAAACCTTTGCGGGCTTGTATCCCCCATATTGTTATTTTTAGTGTAGCCCCCTATTTTTATTGTTGTGTCCATGTATTCCCCCATGTTGTTATTGTTGTGATCCATGTAAACCTACTATTGTTATTGTTGTGCCCTTACATTATTATTATTATGTAGGCTCTAATTATATTGTGACCCCTTAGACTCCTATATATACCAAGGAGGTATTATCATTTGTATCATCCAAGAATTGTTCATTTATGTAATATAAAGGAGGTTTTCCCCTTGAAGAGGATAATTTTTAAGTCATTGATCTATATTTTCATGTATTTTGTGAGCTAGCTGCATAACATTTGGTATGAGAGCTTTGGATTTTAGGGTTTCACTGATTCAAAAAGGTCATCTTGGAATTTTCGCTATGACTTTTTTCTATGAGGCTTTAGAAGTTGAAATTTTGACCACATCGAGATGACATCTTGGTGAACTTCGTGTAAAAAATTTAGATCTTGTCTCGCTACATTTTCTAAGAAATGATCCGAAGAAGTTAGGGTTTTTAGAGGCTCTAGAATTAAATCTCAAGTAGGTGACCTAAGGAAAATCAGTATAAATTTCTCTTTGAGTATTGGATTTGAATTCGTACAAAGTGAAAGAAAACACACATACTGTAATTTTTCATGTATCATTTTCAGGGCTGAAGGTTGAAACAATGATATGTAGCATTATATACAAGTTCACTCTACTAAACCAGTCTATAATCAGGTCATCATGGAAGATTGGGCATAACTCTTTCTTGAAGAATCCAATATCAGTCTAACTTATGGGGTTGGAAAGAAGAATTATAGGGATACCATAAGGCGAAATTTTAGACATTGGAGACTGACATTTCAAAGATACAATAGTTTCAATATTGAGCTCCTAAAAAGCAAGAAAAATGTGTGTATTTTTTTTTAAATTTTGCATAAATTTTGTTTGAAAAATCAGTTTGAAGTGATTCAAAGGGCATAGTGAAGCATAGATATCATTGTTTGATTCCAAAATGTCTCAAAACAAAAAAAATGGACACACCTAGTAAGCAACTAGAGATCTCTTCTATGACACATGAAAAATAGGAAGACATGCAACATGATATATCAGAATTCCAAGACCAAGTGCAAAAAATTTCACCCTTGCAAAAAGTAACAAAAAATGAATTGGAAGCCATGATGAATGTTAATATAGATAATATAAAAAAGGACATGGGAGTTTTGAATGATGGTTTAAAAGAAGACATGGAAGAAATGATGAATGTCAAGATAGAAGGGTTGAAGGAAGGTTTGGCAAAGTTGATAGAAGAAAGGCTTCCCAATGGTGACAAGGTAATCCATGAAAGCCATGATGAGGACAAAGGAATATGAATTATGATTTTAGAGACTCTAATGTGGGGTTTAAGAACAACCAATATGAGGAAGTTTTATGGGCAAGGATCTGGTAACATAGATACTACAGATGGAGCAATATTTTGATCTCCATGATGTGCAACACACACAAAATGTATGCATTGCATCTTCAGAACCCAATCAATTTTTATGGTATCTGTGGATTTTTTCTCATAAACCATTTATCACTTGGTTAATTTTTACAAAGGAAATAATAGCACATTATGAGGATACAAAGAGCAACACCTTCTTTAGCCAATTGATAAATATCAAACAAAAGGGTTCAATGGCAGAGCACATTGAGGAGCATAGGATTGATGTCTTCATAGGGACTTTAAAAGATAACATCTAACATTAGGTTCTCTTTTAGGAACCTAATTCATTGGAGAAGGCATTTATAGTGGCAAGAAAAGTTGAAAGAAAAATTATGGCAACAAGGAAGTCTACCACTAATAACTATAAAGATGGAAGTGTGTTGCTTCTAGCCCTTCACAACCTACAAGGTTGATACCACAACAATTGGAGGAAAAAGAGAAAAAGGGCTTTGTTACAGTTGTGATAGAAAATACACTAAAGGCCATAAGTGTGTTGAGAAGAAATTATTCTACATAGATTGTGAAGAGGAGGAAGAAAAGGAACAAGAAAAATCAAAAGAGGACGATATACACTAGGAACCAACCCCCAAAAAAGAAGAAATGAATCCAACCATATCTTGTAATGCATTGGAAGGAATTACCACTCGTCAAACTCTCAAGATAAAAGGATATATCAAGAAGAAAAAGGTAATAGTGTTGATTGACTCAGGTAGTACTCATAATTTTATTCATTGTAAGATAGCCAAGGAATTGAATTGCTTCCTATATATAGCACCAGAGTTTCAAGTGATGGTTACAAATGGAGGAACTATAAATTTCTCTGGAAAGTGCCATAATATCAAACTAACCATGGGGGGAATATATATTGAATAGTCCAATGTTTTCCATTCCAATGGGTGGTGCTGATGTTGTACTAGGAGTCCAATGGTTACAATATTTGAGGATGATACCTTTTAATTTTCAAGAAATTTTCTTGATTTTTTTTTTTGAAAGGAAAGGAAGTTGAATTAAGAGGTATCACAGGAAAACCGAGAAAGATAATAAGCTCTAATGGCATGACAAATCTTCTAAAGAAATAACGACGAGGCTTAATTGCAAAAATATGCTCAATAGAGGTTCGAACATCGAAATCATATATTTCTCCATATCTCCAAAAAACATTGGATAATCATTCCAAGGTACACAATTTGAAGATGAAGAGTTCTGGCAGTAGTCCATGGGTGAAAGAATTATTGAAGAGGAAGTTGTAGAAGAACAAATCAGATCAAATTCAAGACAAGCCAAAGAAACATTGCAACAACAACAAGTAAAGAAATATAGAGCCTACAACAACAACATGCAACAAATAAAAAGAAAATGCAAAATTGTAAAATTTTTGAGTCATTGTAAGCTTAGCTGAAACATAGACTAGTAAACATGTTTGAGTGATGATTGAATCAATTTCTATTGTAAGCCTAGTATGCATAGTTGAGTTATGTTGAGTCATATGGTTGTAATTAAGGGGGAGTGTTGGAAATTGTAATTACTCTTGCATGAAGATTAGCAAGATCCAAGTAGAATGATGCATGAAGAGTTGAGTGCAGCCCAGATTTAGAGCATGAGTTCACTGAGTTAAGTGTGAATCAGGTTGAGTTTAGATTATATTTGGAGAAGTCCAAATTTAATGTGTGTGCATGTTAAGTTATTTTGGGCGAATTTGTGTGATCAATTGAGCCGCAACTCATATTATTGTGTGAATTTTGTGTCTTTCCTCCTCTTTTTTTCCAACAAGGTATACACCTCAACAAAATGGTGTGGCAAAAAGGAAGAATATGACCATTATGGAAATGGCAAGGAGTATGTTGAAGGCAAAGCATTTGCCAAATGATTATTGCGCTGAAGCTGTCACTTGTGCAACATATATCTTGAATAGATGTCCAACCAAAAGTGTTCAGAACATAGTTCCTGAAGAGGCATGGAGTGGAAGAAAGCATAGTGTCACTCATCTGAGAGTCTTTGTTGTGTGGCATATGCCCATGTCCCGGATGAGTTGAGGAAGAAATTGGACAGAAAGGGGGAGAAATGTATATTTTTTGGATACAGTGATGAATCCAAAGCATACAAGCTCTACAATCCATCAACCAAGAAGGTCATAATCAACAGAGATGTGCAGTTCATGGAAGAGGAAGCATGGGATGGAAGTTTTGAGAAGACAGTCAACGTCAAAGCATGTATACCACATGAGGACAAAGAGGAATTTACAAAAGCAAGCAAGTCCTCAACAATGACTCCCTCTACTCCTATTGAAGCTCAACAAAACAGGTAGCAAACAACACCACCAACAAATAATAGGACAACGTCATGCAGTTAAGAAAGTGCTTCTCTAAGCACACCGCAAAGCGCAACACCAAGTGACATGTCAAGCCCATCTTCAACAAGTAGAATAAGACCAAAATTTAGAAATTTAAATGAAATTTATGAGCAAGACGAAGTTGATAACAACACTGGTTTGAATTCATTATTTTCTTTGTTTTGTCATGTAGATGACCCAATCCATTTTGAAGATGCAGTCAAAGAAGAAAAATGGGTTGCGGTAATGGAGGAAGAAATAGAAGCAATAGAAAGCAATGACACATGGGAGTTAGTGAACCTTCCGCAAGGAAAAGAAGTCATTGGAGTGAAGTGGGTCTATAAGACCAAGAGCAATGTCGATGGTAAGATTGAAAGGTACAAAGCAAGGCTAGTTGTAAAAAGGATACAAGCAGCAACATGGAAGAGATTATGAGGAGAAGTTTTCACTAGTCGCGAGGATGGATACGGTGCATACAGTTGTGGCGATTGCCATGCAACATAAATGGAAATTGTATCAAATGGATGTAAAGTCAACGTTCTTGAATGGAGTGCTGAAAGAAGAAGTGTATGTTGCACAACCACCTGGTTATGAGGTAGAAGGCTAAGAAGACAAAGTGTATCGGTTAAGGAAAGCTCTTTATGGGCTGAAGCAAGCACCACGTGCATGGTACAACAGGATAGATGCTTACTTGTTGGACAATGGTTTCGAAAAATGTGACGATGAGCCTACTCTCTACATCAAAGAGAATGATGATAAGATTCTCATTGTTGTCTTATATGTAGATGATTTGATTTTTACAAGAAATGATGATTTTCTCTTCGCTGATTTCAAGCAAGTCATGAAGAATGAATTTTGAAATCATTGATTTGGGGTTGTTAAGGTATTTTTTGGGCATAGAAGTAAAGCAAACAAAAAATGGCATTTTTATCTCTTAAGCAAAGTATGTAGTAGACATTTTGGAGAGGTTTAAAATGCAGAACAACAAGCCCACACCAAATCCAACTGTCATGGGGTTGAACTTGAGCAAAGAAGATTGTAGCAGTAATGTCAATCCAACATTATACAAGAGCATGATAGGTAGCTTGATGTATTTGACCGCAACTAGGCCAAATATAATGTATGTAGTGAGTTTGGTGTCAAGGTTCATGGAGACACCCAAGGAGACACATTGGCAAGTAGTGAAAAGGATTCTAAGGTATGTCAATGGGATAAAACAGTATGGTGTTTTGTACATCGCAACAGAAGATTTCAGGTTGGTTGGTTACACCGATATTGATTGGGCAGGAAGTGTTGATGACAAAAAGAGCACGTCGGATTATGTTTTTCATTTGGGTTCCGGAGCCATTTCATGGGCTTTCAAGAATCAGCCAATAGTTTCATTGTCAATAATAGAAGATGCATTTGATGCTCAAAATAGATCATACTCAAAAAGAGTTTGATCCTGGCTCAGAACGAATGCTAGCTATATGCTTAACACATGTAAGTCGAACGTGGCTTGCTTCCCCATCCATCCACGTGGGGGCAGAAGGGCTGAAGATTCCACATAGGAGGATGAGAATTTTATACAAAAGCATGCATAACTACTCTACTGTTGAGGACAATACTTTTTTGAAGGAGAGTGGCATGTTAGGTCCCTATAATAATAGTGTATCTCCCTTATTGATATTGTTAGTGTAGCCCCTTATTTTTATTGTTGTGCCTCATAGAATCTCACTATTGTTATTTATATGCCCTTACATTATTATTGTTATGTAGGCTCAGATTATATTGTGACCCAATAGACTCCTATATATACCAAGGAGGTCTTATCACTTGTATCATCCAAGATTTTTTCATTTATGTCATGTAAAGGAGGTTTCTCCCTTGAAGAGGATAAATTTTAAGTCGTTGATCTATATTTTCTTCTGTTTTATGAGCTAGTTGCATAACAACCACTATTTCTTACAATTTCCTGAACTGTATCACAATTTACTATTTTTTCCAGTTTTTCGGGTCTTAAACTTAGAGAGTCGTTTTGAGGCCCTAAACAACGTTTTTTTGGAAAATGAGTAGACCCATGTTATTCTCACGAGTTTGTAGCCAAAAGTTGTTGTCCTCAAATAAATATTTCTAATGAGGTGTCGTACACATCAAACAGAGATCGTATGCTAAAGTTACGACCCCAGTAAGTTGATGTACCAACTAACCCCAACGGGGCCTATAGAATTTTGGTGCTTCATCTCCTAGGTTTATATTTTTGGATGTTTAGGGTTTTCAATTGCTTATCAATAACAAAAAGGCCCTCGAGCCTCATTGTAACACAATTCAAAAGTTGTGTATTCACCACATCTCTTCTTAGAGATAACTATCATCACCTTAGCTAGTTATTGCCATTCTACATGTAAACAATTTTCGATATTTGTTATTAATGAATTGAAGTTCAATCTTTGTTGTAGCTCTATGTTTCTATTTAGATATATATTTCATTTCATTCCCACATAAATCTGGATCAAGGGTATCAGAGTGGTCTGATCTTTCTCTATTTTTTTTGCATGTACCCAACAAGGTCAAGGTATAAGGAGTTAGTACTTGAACTGGTTGAACCCTTACAAGGCCGCCCTTGCCAACCTTGATGACCTACCATGCGGAAAAAAAATAAAGATGAGGGAGCAGGAGATCCTTTCAAAATATTTCTCGAAGAATCCCTTGAGTGATAAAGGAACGAGATGATGGATAACATTTCCTAGATCCTTCAACGAGTATCAACGGGAGGAGCATATTCATCTGGAAATGACCTTGGAGGTGCCACTCCCTTTAAGCTACAAGTTAAATTTGAAATTCTTGTATTTGATGGCCAAATAAATGCAAATGCCATAGATAAATGGTTAAATATGCTAGAAGGATATTTTTCGATTCATGATTTTTCTAATATAGAAAATATTACTTTTGCACTCCTTAAAGCTGCCCCCAACATCAAGGACTAGTGGTAAACCTACTGTGAGTAGAGGGACAAGAATGAACTCTCACTGTTTTTAGCCACACCTACTTGGAATTATTTCCAAGACGTTGTTAAGGAACAATATTACCCTGTCGGGAGCTATGAAGATAAGTACATAAAATGGACCACACTCCAGTAGAGAAGGGACCAAGACGTGCTAGAGTTCACAAGTATTTTTTATACCCTTTGCACAAAGTTGGGTATCAAGGGTTTTGAGCGGCATCTGGTACTCAAGTACCACAATTGTCTACAAAAATACATCCACGATGAGATGGGGTTCCTAGACATCTCCTCGCTTGGTTCCGCATACCAATATGTTGTCAAGATTGAGCATAAATTTAAACAGAAGAAGTGAGAATTTGGATCTGTGAATCTGAAGCAAGGAAAAAGAACCCCCAAATAGCAGAAAAAGGACAAAGCCAAGGTAGGGTGACCCAACACAACCCATCGAAGCCATAAGCAAAGAATAACACCACAAAGAAGGAGGAAATAGGGAGATTGTGTGAGTTCCATAAGAGCCCCACTCACAATACAAGTGAGTGTCGTGCTAAGCAGTCACTAGTGGCTAAGATGAAGTCTTCAAAGTCAGATGGATGTTCCAGCTCTTAGTCAGAACTTGACAAGGGGAATGACAAAGGGAAGAAGATTATTGATGCAAATCCCAATGCCACCATTGCCACCACCAAGGTCCAAAGGATTGAGCCCAAAGATATAGAGGAAGGGGAGTGTCTCTTCCACTCACAGATGTGGGTGAAGGGGTCTACATTGCAATTCATTGTTCACAACAGAAGCCAAAAGAGCCTTATCTAAGTAAAGGTTGTTAAGCAGTTGGGCCTATCGACCACATCACACCTACAACCATACACGATCAGGTGGCTCCACCAAGGACAAGATCTTCACGCTAGCTAGTAGTGCCACCTTCCCTACAACATCAAGCCCCTCAAAAATGAGGTACTATGTGGTGTTGATCCTCTTGAAGTTTGTGATGTGTTATTAGGCGAGCCGTACTTGTTGAAGCATCATGTTGTGTATGACTCGAGACCTCTCACTATCATTATTGCTTTGGGCAATAAGTTATACACGATACTAGAGGTATCCCTGCATACCACCATCTCTTTGATCTCTGCTAAGCAATGTAGTAAGATCATCTCCCAGACCAAGAATTTTTCTTTCTTTATGATTCACTCTCAAAGTAAGGGGAAGATCGTGGCCACATCCATGGCCCTGAGGAAGGGTTCCCCCACGCAATAGAAATAGGTGAATAAGGTCATGGAAGAATACAAGGACATATTCTCCTCACCCACAAGGGTACCTTTTGACTGTTAGGTCAATCATTAGATCGTTATTATTCCTAAAGCACCTCTACCTAATGGGTCGATATATTGCCGCTTCATTATGGAAAATTAATAAATCAAGCGGAAAATTGAGGAGTTCTTGTAAAGAGGGCACATCTGACCAAATTCACCACCTTGTGGGAGCCTGATTGTACTTGTACAAAAGAAGGATGGGACGTGGTGGCTCTGCATTGATTATCAAACACTAAAAAGAATCACTATGAGGAACAAGTATCGAATCCCACAGATTAATGACCTTATTGACTAGCTCAAGGGGGACGAGTATTTTAGAGGGATCAATTTGAAGTCTGGATATCACTAGGTTCCAATAGAACCCACAGATGTATGGAACTTTCACCTTCAAATCCAAGGAGGGCCTTTTTGAGTGGTTGGTCATGCCTTTTGAGTTGAAAAATTCCCCTACAACTTTTATGAGGCTGATGGATGACATCTTGTAGCCCTTCACCAACTCGTTCATGGTTTTATATTTTGACAACATCCTCATATTCAACAAGAGTTGGGAAGAGAACCTAAAATACATTCAAAAGGTCCTTCAAACCCTGTGACAACACAAACTATGCCAACTTGGAGAAATGCACCTTTGGAATGACCAAAGTCCAATATCTAGGTTACATCATTGATGAGAAAATTCAGCATGTGGATGTGACTAAGATCCAAGTCATTCGGGATTGGTCAGCCCTGACTACTCTAACAAATCCTCACAATTTTTTGAGCCTTGCTAGTTTTTATTGGAGGTTCATGTTGGGATTCTCTCATATCACTTGTACTTTGACTCAAGTTACCAAGGGTAGAGTGAAAGAAATATTTTCCTGGTCTGAGTCCCAACAAAAGGCATTCATTGAGAGGAAGCACCGCCTCTACTCTACACCTATACTCACATATCCATACCCGCAACAACCATTTGAAATTGAGATAGACCCCTATGACTATGCTATTGGTGGCCTATCAAAGTGAGACATTTTTCTATACAATTCAAAAATGCCCCACTGTTGTAGTGGCTACAAGCACCCTCCAAAATTTTGCCTTAGCCTGTTTTGGAGCCTCTCTACTAACCTTCACAGCATCTTGCCTTGCTTCATCAAGTCTTCAAGCTTTAGTGTCTTTCTTGCTCAAAGGAAGCCTGTTGATCACAGTTTGATCTTTTCCCTTCACAAGCTACTCACTTGGACTTGGTCCAGCTACACGGTGAGTAGCTTCCCAGTGAAATTTGCGCATTTCTCGAGGGAAACCAGCCATTCCCTCCAAGAATCGCGCAATTCCCTCTGGCAGTCTACTGGCCACTAGGATTGTGCAATCCTACCTTCCAACCCTCCCAGTAGGATTTGCGTAATTTTTCCCATCAACAGGTAGTTTAGCCCAGGATTTGCACAAATCTGGGTAGCAGTCAGTTGCTGGGCCCAGAAATTACACAATCCCCTTGGGCAGTCAGCCTAGCTTACAATAAGAAATGCACATTTATTCTCTAGTAGTCAAGCAGTCACTTGCATGTGCAGCTGAGTTGACCATTTCCCTTCGGGACCGAGCAAAATAGACTTGCATGCATAGGCTTCTTCTCCCAAGGTAGCATGCAAAGGCATCCCTTGTTTCAAGGATCTATGTTTATCAGTTGGAGGTTACATGCAAATGTTGGTTGTGGAGCTTGTTATCTTTTGTATTCAAAGGTATTGCTGAATTGGACCCCAGTTCGAAATGGGGCGGCAATGCTGCCCATAAAATATTCGCTACAGTGGGATCTGACAGTAGAAGTTATGTTTAATTTAGGGGTTTTTCCTTAGAAGGCAACCCCTCACTATATATGAGGGAATTGTATTGCGTCTACATAGATCTGTATTCAAAGTGAGGAAGAGAGAGGAGATTAAAAGCGAAGAGGGTGTTACAACGGATCTGCTGTAGGTTGTATCTCTTCAGTTTGCTGGATAATATAATAAAAGAAGGACTGGTTGTTTCTTCATGGATGTAGCCCAAACTGGGTGAACCACATATATCTGTGTCTCTCTTGTTTTATGCGTTTTCTGTGTTTATATTTCTGCAATATTTTATGTGTTCCATTGCTCTATAATATAAAAAATTTCTAATAGCAAAGAGTAAATCAGAAACCTCCTTCCTAGTGGTGCTTCCCCTAGATTTGTGGCATGCGCGTCACAACCTCGATGTTATCAAAACTCATCAACCGGATGCTGCAGAGTTCATTCCTCACATCAACCTTGTAGCTCTGACATTCCACATCACATCTAAGAGTAGTCAGCACACTCAAATTAGTTGTTTTGGGGTAAGCTCACTTTCCATGCCTTGTGCTGCATTTATGTCGCTTTTTGTGTATTCGCTTGTGTGATAATTTTTTTCTTGATTTCGTTGAACACCTTCTGTCATTTAGATGTATTCTAGCTTATCCTAGCTCTGTTTCAATTTCCGATGCTATCTCACTACTGTCACATGCATGAAACTATTTTTGCACGAACATTTGCCCAACTAGCGAACGACCTCACCCACATGCATGTTGATCTGTTTGCTCAATCTTCCATTCATGTTTTTCATGCACTGTTTATCACTTCTGCTATCACTTAGTGTCGCCATGCATTTCATTGTCTTACTTACTTTCATTTTCCCGTCGGCGAGTCGGGCCAACATTGGCCCGGTCTCTGCCTTCACCAAGGCTGCTTTACGTATTCTAGAGAAGGAAGGCTCACCTTCCTCTCCAGATTTGCACATTTTGGCCAAGCACTAGCCTCCTATACTAAATTGCGCATTTATGGAGGTCAGTGGCTGCTTGGCCCAAAAATTTGTGCAAATCTGTCCCTGGGCTAGTAGCCTTTCCTAGTGGGAATCTCACATTTTGCAATCCCATCAGCCAACTGCCCAACTGGATTGCGCATTTTGTAGTTCCAGTAGTGATTTAGTCTCCCAACGGCCCAAACTATACCTTGTGTAGTCTTGGCAGTTGGTCTCCCAACCTCCCGACCGAAATTCCACAACCTTCATGATGATTTACCTAGGTATGTTACGAGTTAGTTCTCATGTTTTTTGGTTTTCGACTGACAAGTTGGTTGCTATGAGTGTTTCCATGTCTCTAGGTATCACAGGTGTTCATCTACCTCTCAGCAATATAGGTACAATGGTTCCAAGAGAGTAGAGACAAAGACACCGTTTAGAGCACGCTTGGGGCTATAGTCGATCAAGTGTCCATGGGATTACCTACTCATGGAGACATCAAGTTGTTCATGGACAAGGACATCAAGTAGTAGCATCACAACAAGTAGCATCATGAACACTAGCTAAAGGTAACATACCGAATGCAATGAACACAACAAATGAAGTGAACACAGTGAATGTAAGAGGAAGGTTATTGACAACATAGATGCGGAGCAAAGTTGCAAGATCAAGCAGGTCCACTGATAATGAAAGAAACTTTGGAGACTTAGGCTATGAAGTGACGATGCGACATGAAGATCGTGTGAGGGAAGAAGATGGAACAAAGAAGTCGTTTCATGTGTTGAAGAAAAAACTCAGGAAGAACATGAAGTTGCATAGACAGTCTAATGAGTTACAACAGGAATAGGAACAACAGTGGGCGCAACATGCACTCACAGATGAAACTGATCCAGTACAAGTTAAGGATCCATCCCAACAGCTGACACAGAGAAAACATGGTGAGAAGTGTTGTTGATCACATGCAAAGGATCCACCACCATGCATGTCATTGAGTGCACACATGCAATCCAACCCATTCAAGACACTCACCAAGACGAAGACAAGAAAAAAGTCCAACTGGGGCTGAACATGCACTTTGGAAATTTGATGTGCATGACCACCAACATGCACTTGAAGATCAACAAATACAATATGCATCATTGTGTTGCCGGTTCAATCGTACCTAAGAATACCGTGCGCATGTTAGAAGACGAGTTGGATGAAGGGGCTGAACCAATGCACCGGTTGCAACGGATGATCCAGGTGGATATTGGCGGCCACCTACCAAGTCCATTTGGACCCCCATCATTGTTTCTCTCATCATTTTCAGTTTCCTTAATTGTAGCACAACTTACTATTTTTAGTAGTTTTTCGGGTCCTGAACTTCCGAAGCCGTTTTGAGGCCCTAAACGAGGTATTTTGGGAAATCTGGGGACAACATGGGTCCATGGACTGATGTTGCCCTTCCCAAAGTGGTAGTTCTCAGATAGATCTTTCTAACGAGCTATCGTACACGTCAAACGGAGATCATATGCCAAAGTTACGACCTCGGGAAATTGATGTACCAATTTACCCAAACGGGGCCCACATTTGGCGTTTCATCTTCTAGGGTTAGGTTTTGGGATGTGAAGGGTTTTTCATTGTTTCTCAACAATAAATAGGCCTCCGAGCCTCATTGTAACACAGTTCAGAGGCATGTAGTCACCACATCTCTTCTCAGAGATAAGCTACCATCGCCCTAGCTGGTTTATTTCCATTTCTGGTTGTAAGCATATTTCAGTATTTTCCATTAATGAAATGAAGTATTATTTCTGCTGCATATTTGTGTATATGGTTATCTCTGTATTTTGTTGCATTCCTGTTTAAATCCGGATCAGGCGTGAGGATTGGAGGGTTGAGGGATAAGGAATAGGCTCATAGAAGAGGTTATTAATCTCTATAATCCTTGGGAAAATTGGATTCCCAAATGGTCCTTGACAAATGATGTTTATTGAGAATTGGGACCACATGGGCCCAAGTGGACCCAACCTAGGTTCGGGGATGGAATACAACAACCAATGATGTTGCTATTCTAGACAAGGTGAAGAGAAATGACTAAACAAGAATATTTACTTTGAAAGGTTGAATTGATCCTGTTGAGGTATAGCCTTGGGGATGCCTAGGATAAATTCGATCCTAGATATAGGGCTTGGGATTCTTGGGGATTTCCCCATTTGAATTGCCTTATATTTGGAGGAGAGGGAGGGGACCCACCAATGTAGTAGCCTGTAGGAGATTGAAGTTTTTCTTTGGGTTAATTCTTGGTAAATTGATGCCCTAGGTGACCTTTGAGGGCTAGACCTGGGAAAAAGTGGTAAAGGGTGAAAAAGGTGAAGGAGATGACAACCATTCTTAGGGATCAGTGCCTAATTCACTTGGGGATATGGAGTCAAGGATGATAATGAGTAAGAACTTGGTTTCTTGATCAAGGACGATTGGAAAGTCAATTTCATCCAATGTTGAGAGAAAGAAAAGAATAGTGACATTCAAGAATTTATAATTCAAAGAAAATGATGCAATCTTGTTAAAAAAAATAATCTTTGAGACATTTCATTCATATAACATTGGTCCATACATTAAATTAGCTAAAACATGATTAATTCCACATCTTAATTATGCAACAACTAGCACTAATTTTAGCAGTATGCAACAACAAGAATAACAACGTTAAAATTTACTTACAACATTATAGAGTATATCCAAAAAAAAATTGTATGAAAGACAAAGCTTCAAGGCAAGAAAAATAGCCCAAATCCATACGTCAAAATTCATCCATCTCCAAAAATATCCTCCAAGGAAAAGAATGCGAACATCTCTAAAGATTAGAGAGATCCCATGTCAAGTGATGATACAAATGAATGTATATAACATCAATATATAGCCTCATAAGGAGTTAAAATTAGCCTATTGGCCTACATTAGACCTTAATGATAAAATAATGTGAAAATAAAACCCCTATTGGTGACAATCCCACCAAACTAGCTCACAAGTGGAAAAATAAGCCTCATAACGGCCAAATAATAATATGTACATGTCATGGGGCCCTCCAAAGGCATAATAATGTCTTGAAGTTCCATACTAAGGAATACATTCCTCAGAATATGATGGATAAGGGTGTGGCCCCTTGTTCTCCAAGTAGTAGACCTATGGTGGTCCTAGTGGGTCTAAGGGCACATAAATGACCCCATGAGTCTCCATATGAATAGTATATGCTTGTAGATCCTCTACAAGGGTTCAAGTGGTGGAATTAATTCTTTGATAATGTTTTATAAGTCCTAGGACACCTGCTAAGAATGTGGGGCTCCTGTGGGGGCCTGCTAGGCATAATGTACCAAGCATATTGCCATCATCCCAAAATTGGATCACTAGTAGTCTCTGAACATTGATGAAGATCCGTAGAGTGTTTTCTACTACTGTGGAGGCCAATGGGTATTTATGCACACCCTATATGTGACAATGTAGACCTCTGGGGTTAGGATCCTGTATAGGGAGACAAAACCCAAATGGAAACCACCTATAATCATGCATCCAATGCATCCCCTAGGATTCTAGTACAACCAATCATTAAAATAATGGAGTAAAAGAGTTTAAGAATCATGGATAAAAAAGTTGGCACTTCATAATGGCATACCCTTCCATAGTGGGATTTGGCATGTGCTAGTGTCTCTTAGCTCCAAAGGGGGTTAGCAAAGTACCTTGTTATGTGGTTTCAACCCTTAAAGGGGATAGTATGTCCAAGGTACATCCCTCTAATGGGGGTTGAAACTGACAAATAAGTGAGATGGAATAGGGAGTGAGAGGGGTAGTCCTGGGCCACATAGTGGGGCATAGGGGTAGCTATATAAGGGGAAGCCCACACCTGGGTATGTAATGTATAGGAGGGAGTAGTCATGGTACATGAGGTGCCCCAACCTTAATTTTTCTAGCCGTCTTTGTATGCCTTTTTCCTTTTATGAATTTTCTTTAATTAACTGTTTGGGGCTCAAAGGACAAGAGCATGATGTGTACGATATAGCTGTGGTTACCCCCTTTAAGGTAGGGCAATTCATTTCCCTCTAGGGTTGGGACAATCATGGGTTACTAAATGATAAAGGAGGCTCATCTAGGGCCTATGGAACCAAGGTGATGGCCATGGATGGGGGTAGACCCCAGGCATTGGCTTTTTCCCATGTGTTGATTATTGTTTCCCAGCCATCTTTTGCATTTTGTGGTACAATTTCCTATTAAACGTGGTCAATTGTGCTTTTTATTTTTCTTTTAGTTGGTTTAACCTCTGGGGCATCATTCTAGGCCTGACCCAAGGTGGGGGCAAGGGGATAGGGACGCTGGCCCTACGTGGACCCAAGTGGGAGAAACAATGAATGGGTGTATAGTGAGTGCAAAGGGAGTAATATGTGTGGGTAAAGGAGCGGGACCACGCACCCACATTCAGGGTTTCCCAAGTAGTACCACCCTAGAACCAAATGGTCAATAAAGGAGATCCCACAAGACTAAGATCCAAGGGTAACAACCAAAAGAGATCAATGCGACAAGAGCACAAAATAAGTCCACTCTTTCCCAAATTCCCCCATCAATCCATACCCAAAAGTCTCCATGATAAGTACACCCAATACTCAATTATCAAATGACAGGACATACCTTTGGATTTAGGAGGCCCATCTTCAAACATACGATCAATACAGGTGGGTAAGGGACCACATGGATGGCTCAGGTGGTAGAGAAATGGAACAACGAGCTAGTAGGAGGCATCAAGGGGCTATTGTCTGTCGATTGAGGCTCATCATGGAGAAACATTTCTCCTGGGGATATCACTCACAAAGTGGTGGGTAACAGGCACCACATCTCACTACGTTGTCATCATCAAAGGAACTAGGGAGAGTAGAGAAATATAAGTCCTTATCTTCTCCATTCTTAACTTTCTTGCAAGGTTCCACTTCTTCAGTTGTTGAAGCTTGAGAATTTCCCTTTCCTTTTCTGTCATTTGATCTTTTGGGACCATTTTTCATGTAATGCCCATAGTAATGATAGCCATAACATTAAATTTGGACATTTCTCTATTCCCTTAAGGAGTAGGCTTTTTATTTGAATTCTTCTTTTGGAAACCAAATATTTTCTTCCCATTGAACTTCTTGGATCTTGTAACAAAATCTTGTGAATCAACTTCTTGAATGTCTCCCTTCACTTTTAGTCTAGATTATTCTTATATTCAAAACAACCCATAGGTCATCAAATGTAGGTATCTCCTTTTAAGAAATATTCCACCTACAAAAGAATTCCATTGTTTGGGTAGACTATTGATTGCAGTGGTTACTAGTTCAGATTCATAGATCATTTCTCCCATGCTTTAAAGCTCATCCCTTATATGTGATATTCTCATAATTAAGGAAGCCATTGATTCACCCTTTTCTGGCATTAGCTCACAAAGTTGATTCCTAAGGGAGATCACTTGAAGAGTAGTATTAGATGAATATAGGCTTACTAGCTTGTCATATAATTTCTTGGTAGTTTTATATTCAAACACATAAGGGATTACGTTATCCTTGAGTGACTCAAAGATAATTCTTTGAGCCTTGACTTCTAGTTTTGATGTTTTGCCTTTTTAGTATCATCTTCAGGTTTAACAACCTTTTCTTGAACATATTGCAGAACATCGTTCTCTTCGAAGACCATATCAATCCTCTTTTTCCAGGCCTTGAATTTTACTGCTCCATTGAGCTTGTGTCCTTCTTTACAAGAAGGAGTCTTTGCTTCACTGAACTTAGTCATTGGTAAGAGATTATGATGAATGAGTGATTATTGCTTTAAGAGATTCTTTCAAGGGTTTATTCTAAGAAGTGATCAACAACTTTCTTCCCTTACTCCTTCTCTGATTCCATGTTGAAAAACCAAAGTACAGTAGAATTTCTAAACTACTGATAATTATTTGTAAAAGGATTAAATCTCATTTGCAATTTATTTCACTTCATTACAGTTTAGATATTAAATTAACAATAATGAGAAAGAAGATAATATCACAATACACAATAATAAGAGGCACCAGAATTAGGTCAAAGACTAGGGAAAAACCCCACCAGGGGGAAAACCCAACCAAATCCTTCTTAGAGAGATCCTTCAAAATACATCATGACAAGGAGTATATTGACCCAAGAATTCTTCCACAAGTCTAAGGTCTCCACAACTAAATGTGCAACAAATATCACCAAGGAGAAACATGACATCATGTACTCTTCCTTGAGCTCAGAATTCAACCAATAATAGATATTAGACTAATAAGAGAGAAAAAATTCAAATCATAGTCATTAGAAGGATTTAGACCTTCTTAACATACGTTAGACTTATTTTGCAGATCTCATACCAATATATACAACCTCAAATCAAGGCCATAGCTTTTAGATCATGCCACCATAGGACTCAGATTCAATACTACAAAATTAGATTAGTGTCATAGGCTTTAGATTAAGCTAACACATAACTCATATCTATGTCACAGTGTTCATATTAGTGCCATAGAGCTCAAATCAAGCTACCATAGAACTCAGATCTATGTCATAGTCTTCAAATTAGTGCCATAGAGCTTGAATCAAGTCACCATAGAACTTAGATCTATGTCACAATGTTTAGATTGGTGCCACTGAGTTTAGATCAAGTCACCAAGGAATTGAAATCTATGCCTTGGACTTGGATCAAGCCATAAAACTACAAATCAAGCTCTCAGATCAATGTTATATGTGTCATAAGATGAAGTAGACTTTAATGAGAGAGAGGGAACACTTACTTACTTCAGTAGACCTTAGATTTCTCCTTAAACCACCTTCGCTTGAGTAGGATGAATAGATATTCTTGAGAGAAGTGAATTCATAACAAGGAGAGCAATAAGGCATCTATATATAGCCATGAAAGTGATACAAATAGGTGTGAAAAATGGGAATCCAACTTGACCATCTAGAAGGGATGACTTGCACTTGTGGATCCTTCATAAATTACAAAATAATAATTTTTCTTCTTTCAATTCCATGTAAAGTATGGCTTACAAAATTTATTTTGACAATGAAGAACATGCTAGAAGGAAATAATAATTCATTTTTTCAAATTACAATGAAATTAAATATTTCATGAAGACTAACCACAACTACATTTTCAATAGAAAGTACAACAAAGAATAATATTATAAAGAGATAAGCTCGCTCCTCACAACTATTTGATTGATATGATGATAGAAAATATTCACCTCCCTTTTTATATATGAAATGTGAGGGGGTCCATCAATAATAAAATGGACATGATCCACAAACAAGAAACCTAAGTAATCACTATATATGTTTCAACATGTGAAGTGCTCTAACTTTAAGTGACACATGTCAAGATCTAAGATATGCATGTTCAACAAGTAATGGTATTGTTACCCATGTATATATAGGGGCAACTATAAGAGAATTTTTTTTGTACCATCATGCAGATTTCTTATTAGTAGTCTCATGTGCCCCTAAAATAACAACCTCTTAGATGCCTCTCACTCATTATTATTTAGTTCATTAACTTTATCAACATACTTATTTGATGTTGTTGGGTCAACAACTGCGAGGTACATTAGCCACTATTCATACAAATTGCTTACATTTAATGTTTTAGGCTCTACCATTATGCATATTTCTAGTCAGTAGTGTCATTCACCCGTCAGATAACCTCTTAGATGCCTCTCACTCATTATTAGTTAGTTCATTTACTTGTTCAAAGTACACATTCGATGATGGTGGATTAACAAACATGAGGTACATTAGCCATTGTTCATACAAAGTGCTCACATTTAATGTTTTAGTAATTTAAGTAAGGATCATAGGTTGAAGTCAAATGATGGATCATGATGTTTGAAAATGATACTTATTTGCTTGTTTCACCTTAGTGGTCATAGTTAACCTCTAGTCTAGTGTATCTACCATGGGTATTTGCTTTTCATTTTCCAGGAGGGGCACAAATGGGACAAGATAGAGATAACACATCCATTCTTACATACTTAACACTTTCCATCTATATTTTTCTTAGTTGTCCTTTATTTTGGTTTTGTTGTTGTCAAATACTTGTAGTGGTTCCCCACTTGTCTCATCCTATGAGAAAAAGGGTTTGGTAATGCTCAGAGGTTGATAAAATGCAACAAGAAAAAAATAAGGAGCATGTGCCAAATGTTTAAATGTAAAAATGTGGCAAATGACGAATTATGGTTAACAACCAATTTGTGCTCTATCCCCTCATGTGAGGCCATCACCCCATTCCCATTACATGTTAGGATATATCAAAATAAAAGGGACTTGAATAAACATTCCAACTCCTATGAGTAATGCAATTCCCATATTAAATGGAGTTTTAAAAGAAAATCACTGAAGCTTGTAAAGCAAGCTAATTAAAGCAAACATAGAAGCTAATTAAATGGTGGAAAAAGCAATGCTTAGGAAAGGCTGACTCAAGTAATGTAAGTGCTCCCTCCAAAAAGGTGCTCATGGATGATGACCTTGCATAACCTATGTATATGCCCATGAAAACACTCATGAAGTCCACCATTGACCATATCAATTGTTATTTATGCTTATTGGTTGAAGGGTTAGCCTAAGACTTATTCCTCCCTTGGGGATTGGAAGCACCTAATAGGTGTAATTGATGACCCTCTCACACTTGAATTTTACAACATGTATGATCTCTTAAACCAGTGTGAAGTTTTAAGAACGTACTTAATGTGATATACTTAAAATGGCTTTGTCACTAAATATGGTCAACTTTTTATCTTTCACTGACTATTGTACACATGCTAGTTTTTCTTACTTGATTCCTTGTGCTTATGTTTGATGTTGATTTAAACATGGTCATGGTCCTTTGAAGGACATTGATGATGCTTTTCTTACACTTCATGGATGATGATATACAACCTTTGGTGGGTATTCCATTTGATGATGGACATTAGACTTGATGATGAGTGTTGAGCTTGATGATGGCTTGGCACACTTCTATATACACTCTGCCATCCTGTGGACTTTGATTGTTGCCTTCCTGATTTAGGACATTGAAAATATGAGGTGATGTGGTACCTTGTACATGAGATGGGGGCTTGAATGAATGAATTTAGGCTTGGGGATGCACCTTTTTGATTATGAGACATGAATATTGGAGGGGGAGACATGCCTTTTGATGATTTGTTGCACCTTTTGAGAAGAGACATGTATTTTGAAGATGATGTCACCCTTCTTGAGTGTTTATAGTCACATGTGTGACCTAATTGAGGGAAATTTTCATTGTATTTTCATTTTGAGGGTACTTTTGGGGTCAACTTGAGACATATCCACCTTTTATCATGTATTTATATTTTTTTAGAGATTTTAATCCTAATTTAGGCTAAGCATTTGATTATCGTAGTATAAGTAGTGAAGCGCTAGCCATCATTTGATATTTGGTGAATTTTAGATCCACACTTCTCTTGGATTATATCTCTTTTTTCTAGTTTGTTGTGGAGCACTAGTTGAGCAACTTTCTCTGAGGACTTACTCATGTAGATTTAACAAAATTTTCATGGATGGATTATGGTGAAGCTTGGACAAAAGCATGATAAATCTAGTAGGTGAAATTTATTTATCTTGATTATTATTTTACAGATGATGGCAATTAAGTATTAAGTGGGAATATAATTTTGTTTTCATTGTAGTTCTTAGAAAAATCCTTCTCTGAAGACTTTGAGGAACTAGCAAGTGGGATCCTTCCTTTAATTCATTTTTGAAAATCAAGATCCCTGATTCAAACCCTAGGAATAAGTGAGTGGAATTAACCTAGTCTTTTGAGTCTTGACTCTACTCCAATTCTTCATGATTTTTGTTCCTAGACTTCATCAAATCTAGATTGAGAAAGACACTAGTTCTCTCTCTATTGTGATAATCGATTATAGCAATAAAATAATTCATTTTATTTTTTTAGGGTAAATTAAGGTTTAATAATAGAAAAATTATATATTTTTAGCATTAATTATCTTGATGTTATTACCATAGGGTTAGAAATTGTTTGAACCATATTAGGAAAACAAAAATGTCATTTTGAGTGTATTTTCTAGCGAGAAATTAAGGATGATTTTTAGGGTTTTAATTATTGTTATATTCCTTTTATCCATAGAAAATGGTTGTATTTAATTCATTTATTTACTCTTATATTTAAGACTCAATTTTTACTTTATTATCATAGCTTTTGGGGCTCAATTTATTGTTGTTATAAACTAGTTGATTGCTACAATCATTGATTTTACATGCTAGTTTACTTTAACAGAAGGTGATTTTTTGAATATGTGTGCTTGAAGAAATTTTAGTATTTATTGGTTGAATTAATCCTCTAGAAGAGACATAGGACTATTTGAACTCAAAATTTAAAATTACATACAAATCCACCTCAAAACCCTAATTGTTTATTTTTATTCTTTGGTGGTAAATATTGTAGAACCCTTAGGTGGAACATAGTTTAATTTGATTAGGTTATTCGATCCCTAAGATATGTTATGGAAGCCTCCCTTGTGTCAGATTGTGTTCGTCACTAAAAGGAGGGGAGTAGTTGCTAGGCTTATAGTGGTGAGACACTACCATTATTGTGCATTGTCTAGGTCACCTAATGAGACTTTGCATTAAATTGCTAGATTTTGTGGTAAAATTTTTGGTGCTTTTGTTAGGAAAGAATTGATTTCTTCTCCTTGATATCTGAAGCCTATGCTTCAACTGACCATTTGATGAATATATCTCGAAGTTTGCTTTGTATGCTAATCTGGAAACTTGATTGCAGGTGTTATCACATTTTTGTTTCTAAAAGTTTTCAGAAAATGTTAACAATTTTAGTGTCAGGATTTTAATTGTAATAAATAGGAAAACCACCGATAGTGGGGCTGTCAAAATTTTTCATGGTTTTGATGATTTTTTAGAACAATGTTGTTATCAATTTTTTTACTATGTAATTTTTAAAGAATGCTGACAATGGGAGTGCCAACGAAAATTTGTAATAAACAATTTTAAAATGTTGACAATGGAAGTGTCAGCATTATTTGTAATAAACAAGTTTAAACTCTGACAACTGGAAAATCAACACGAAATGCAAAATTCAAAATTTTTTATGACAAAATAATAGCGCCAATGGATTAAAATGTTTAATCTCAAGTGTTTTCTTGATAGTGTAAGTTATGAAACAAGCTCAACAATCAAAGGGAAAAGGTACCAAAACATGTTTGTTCTTACTTCACAAAAAACTTTGTTTTTTAAACCGTTTTTCTTGTAAAAGGCAGTAAATGCAGGAGAGGTTTATGAATATATTGAAAATGATTTTTCAAATATGAAATAGGCTTGTGTCCATAACATACCCATTTAGAAAAACCTCTCTTGGGTTTCTAGCATCTATCACGATTTTTTATTGGGATCACTGGACCCTATTTTTTAGGATTTTGTGAGGAAAAAACTCATGGACAGTTGTTGACTTGGATGCCACCTCACCAAATTCGACCTGTTGATCCTTATCTCTAGACATGAATCCAGGAAAAACATCATATTTATATGAATATAGGATTATGAATTTTTCTATATGCATGTATTTGATAAAGTATGTTATTATTTTTAGATTTTGTAATTAAGTTATGCTAGAAACTTGTTTTAGTTTTGTATTCTTTTCTATAAAGACAATTTCTGTAGAATGAAGAAGGGTTGGAAATTAATTGTAAAACATATCTGCATTATGATATATTTGAGAAATCTTGAATATATCTACATTTTTTAATGAGCACTTTGTAGGAAACTCATGTGTTGCATTTCCCTATCAGTACTTCTTTATTATGCAAACTTTCTTTCATGTATGAAAATGTCAGTATCTAAGATTGGATTTCACTTATGCTCCTTTCTTGTATTTATCAGTCATTAATATTTGTTTCTCCAGCCATTTGTAAACTCTGTTTCCTTCCAGTCCCTCTTTCTCCCTATTTCCTAAATAGTCAAAGGACTTCAATGCTTTCATGCTTTGTACAATTTTATCATTGGATCTGTAATCTCATTTGTTTAAGAAATGGACTCCATGCCTAATGGTATGTTTTGAAAACTACCCAACCAATTTCATTCTAAGATCTATATCTGGCCACCAAATTTAACTTCGAAACCTTCCACTACATTGACCATAGAGTAGTTGCATTTTATGGAGAGATCCCTCTCTGGGTTGAAGGGCCAACTTTCAACCTAAAAGAGGTTTTGAGGTTACCTTAGGGTTTTTCCCTACAACCAGAGTTTTCCCTAAGTGATAACAGCAGGAATGAAGTCTGTGTTCCATATATCTCTTCAAATATCTTTATGCTTATAGGGTGAAACACACATCTTTTAAAGGCATTCAAAAGTCACTCATGTGACTTGACAATCCAATATTGTGAAAATTATATAGTATAAGGCATGGATCCATGTGATTTTCAGGAAGCATTTTAGGTTAACGATATGCAATATGTCCTTAGATATCCAAAGAAAAATTCTGACAAATATTTCGATAATTGTAAGGAATTTTATGGTGATCCCTCTTTAGTGATCTCTCATGTTATAACATTCCTAAGACTCATTAGGGAGACGTAAACTAATTTTAAGTTCTATGATACATCCTTGAAATTTAAAAAAAATGAAGATTCGATTGAGAAGCCTTTTGTTGATTGAGAGAGATAGTGCGACTTATGCTTCCTCTGATCAACCGCTCGAATCTCACAGGGAAAGTGAGATAGTGGGACTTTGAGTCGAATAACAAGACTCAATATGAACAAAAATACATTTCAAAGTTATAATAGCAAGGAAATAAAATAATATATCAAAAGGTACACCATGCAAAACATATCATTAGTTAAAATTGAAATAAAAATTCACTGGATAACCCAATAATCAAAGCTTTAGTGGCCACAGGACCCCACAAACATTGTATATGATATGCTATAAATTAATTGAAGGTTAAAATAAAGTTTATAGAGATGATTAATGATGTAAATGTAAACAATTCAGAGAAATATGCATGAAATAATGAGGCAAAAATGACTGCTTTATGTTAATGAATATTGTTAGAAAATCAGAAAGGAAAAAACATTTTCTTAGATAGATAATTACTTGTGATCCTTTTATCTTTATGCTCTTCTTTATATTTTAGTTCATCAAGCAATTACCAAAACAATGACACAAGGACAACAGATGTAGGCAAACAGCGAGGGAAAAACCCCTATCTAGGGGAAAACCTAATAAACAATTCTTCATTCAATAGTTTCTCGAGATAATCCAAGACTCTAAACCCAGATAGAGATTCCCTCTACACCAAGTCAACCCTCAATCCTTCTTGCAGATGACACACCTTCACAAGAAACTTCGACTTGAAAACATCAACAACAACTTCGACCCAACAACAGTAGCAATAATAGCTTTGACCAAAATTGGAGAACTTTGATCTCACTTGATATGCCTCGTAATGGAGTGAGATTTGTCTCAAAATTTCGATTTTTAGCCCTTCTATCTTCCTTTATAAACTCACACTTATTTCCAGTTGTTTTTCTAGCCCTTAAAAAAATTCACACTTTTCTAGCTTCCAGCTTCAAAGACCGAACTATGTGAGAGAGAATGAGATGCTCCAAATGAATTTGAACTCCTTGTATTTATAGCCCTTCTATGAGGTCAAATTACTTGACTTGAGGCCGACTTGATCTTCTTGAGGTTGACTTGGTGTGGAAGAGACTAAATTAATTTTTGACCCAAAAATAATTAATTTTAAATGATCCAAAAGCCCAAGAAGGGTCTCTTTAAATGTACAATGACTCTAATGACTCAAAAAAAATCCTAGAAGTCCTCAATGGGGACTTTGACCTAAAACATGATGACCCAAGCATGAAAACCCATGCTTTAATAAGTCATAATAATAATAATAATTAATAATATTTTCTTCTTTCTTTTGATAAGTACATCTCAAATATATTTATGAAGACCAAACCTAGCTATAAATTTCAACACTCCCTCTTAACTAGAGAGGTATTCATTTGTACAATTACAAGGAATATATCAGAACACATGACCATGAAGAACTTTAGGCACCGTAATGCCATGGAATAGATTCCTGACCAGGGAAATCTATCAAAGGTCTCTCAATAGTTTAGGCACTGCAATTCCATGGATTAGATTCCTGACCAGGGTAATCTATCCAGGTGGGACTAAGATGGTAAAGCTTTTAGCCTCTCTAGGTACCATTAGGCTTACTTACTAAAATCAACCCAGGGATCTAGGTGCATATCTGAGGTTAGATCTCCATAACACCACCCTCCCTACTTCAGGAACTAGACATCAACACAAAGTGCCGACCATATGTCCTCCTAGGAAATGTCTTTCTCAAAGCCTCAACTTCCTGATTATTCAAATCAATAACAAATCCTTCCTGATAAAAAAAATTGACAAAAAATATCTCTAAACAAACTAATCAACAACACTAAGCATGTAAAAACATCCTATCAAACTTCCGAGAGATTTACTTATAAAAACACAACCCCAAATCAACAACAAACTTTCAAATGTACATAAATAGATACAAACCTCTGAGGCATTCTAGACAACTTGATGTTGCTTCTCAACTTTTCATAGTAGGACTTATAGCTTTCCCAATGAATCTTGACAAAATATTCCTCAATCATGCAACTTCATTTCCTACTTCTCATGTAGCAACATATCCACAAATCGATCCGACATTTCTTATCTCAACAACCCTTCAAAATAAATTCTTCAATTTATTCTATCAAGGTGTCCATAATGAATATGACATGACCTCCCTCTCAACTAGGGAGATTCCTTTCATCCATTCTCCCTCACAATCTAGGGAGATTTCTTTCATTCAATCTCCCTCTTAATCTAAGGAGATTTCTTTCATTCAAGCTCCCTCTTAACTTAGGGGGCTCAACTTCTTTTCTACAATATAGAAGAACCTTTCATGGTTTCCATTCTTCTCATTAGAGTTATCATGACCATCATTATTCACATCATGCTTATCATGTTAACTTTACTTTACGAACACCTTCACCATCTTGAAGATTATGTACCTGCACAACTTAGATATCAAGTACAACCAAATCTATAGAAGCATGAAGTTAACCATTTCAAAATCACGGAAGCATTACAATTTTATATATTAGATGCACAAACTTAATTACAAACAAAATACACACTCTTCAACTTCTTACTCTGGTTTTCATCATAAATCCTAGACTACTCCATTAATACTTTGAGCATTTCATTACAACTTTCACTACATCTAGGGTGCCAATGTTTCTTCCAAAGGTATGACATACCCTACTACATCATATAGAAATAATTCAGACAAAGATAGATCTACAATGTATCTAAAAACTTTCAAAATTCATATGTTAGACTTCCTAATAGGATTTGAATCAAACCCTGGATTTCATGAGATTAACAATCAAAACTAATTACATCTCAATAGACTAGCTTCCAATAGGGTTTTTTGCAAACCCTAAAACATCAGTCACAACTAAAACTCATATTTCAACAATCTTACACAAATATCAAATTATTAGATTGTCATCATACATAAGAGATTTTAACTTCTACTAAGGTTTAACTCCAATACCCTAGAATTCACAAATATTATCATGTTAGAGAAACAAACTTTGGCTAGGGCTTAGTTCAAAACCCTAAGGCTCATGACCATCAATAATTAGGTCAACTCATACATCTAGGATTCCATTATCATGCACAAGCATATCATAACATGCGAGAGTCAAACCCAACTAAACAAATAACAATAAGCATTAGGCATACAACAGACTTGATCAAACTAGGGTTTGACCGGAAAAACATACAAATCCCAAGGAAATCATTTCTAAAACATTATAAGGGTCTTTCTTATAAATTCTACCAAACCCTAATGATCTATGGTTTCGATAAAATACATAACAAAACCTAAATTACCAAAACTTCAAAGGTTCATGATTTCAGACATTACCATTCAACCCTTAATAAGTTAGGGTTTCCATAACCATACGAAAGCCCAGACATGACTTCATCGAAACATCAAACATTTTCTTTTGACAATAACCCTAAACAGATTAGGGTTTCACACATAATCATAGACATACCCTTAATTTAGGTTTTTCACAATGAGAATCTCTATTGTTCCATAAGAGTAATCAAAGAAATGAGTAGGGTAGATTTATCTAACAATTAATCAGCCAATCAAGAATATTTAAGATTCATGGAAGCTAGAAAAAGAGATGTTATTAATAGTTTATCAAGAATGAACACGGAGAAAGAAAAAATTTTAATTCAAAACATACATTTTGTTCCTTACCAAACCTTGTAATTCCAATTGTTGTTTTTTTGAGGCCTTCTTCCTTGGGTCTTCAACAAGTTTTCCTAAACAAGGAAAATAAGAGGATAAATAAGATTAGTATTTGATGAAAGAAAAACCATTTAAGGAAAACTAAAAATTAAAATGGTAATAGGATACTTATATTTGGAGGTTGATGAGGTATCCCTCCAAGCTTGATGGATACCTATAACCTTAAGAACAGATAAAATGTTTTCCAAAATATGTTAAACCTAAAAACTAGAAATCAAAAATAAATAACTAAAGCTTAGATCAAAGGAGTTTAGTAGCAGAAGTACCTTAAATCTAATTCTTCAAGATTAGTCTTCTTTGGAGATCCTTCTTTAGCGACATTGGCTTGATCCCGACTTCTCTTCTTTTTCTTCGGATTTTTAGGACAATCACTTCTATAGTGACCCATCTTGTGGCATTGGTAGTATTCTATCTTAGACATATTGAACCTTCTTTCTTGGCCCTGTTGACTTCTTGGAGTGTCCTTTCTTGTGAGAAGCGAAGTGAGAATATGATACTTTTTATTCTTTGTTGTTGGATACTAAAGACATTCTCATTTCTTCTTGGGTGCATACATTTAAAATTGTTCAAAGGTAGGAGCTTCTTTCCAATTATTGAGACTTGAAACAAAAGAACTCCAAGTAGGTGGGAATCCCAATAGTGTAGTGATTACTAACTCCTACGATATTATTTCATCTATGACTTGAAGTTAATCTCTAATCCTTGATATACTTACAAATAAGGAAGCCACAATATGATCCTTTTTCATCTTTGCAATCCTTAATGCATTCTTCAAGATTGCTACTTGACCAATATTTTTGATAGTGAATAATTTTGTTAATACCTCATACATTTATTGAGCATGTTCTATATTGGAAATGTATGGGACAATATTGTCCTTAATTCTTTCTACCATCAGATTCATAGCCAATACTTCCAAGTCCATATACTTCACTTTGTCTGCATCCCTGGATTCTTCACCTTCCCTTTGACCACATCCAAGACTTTGTTCTTTTCGATAATGAGGTAAACCCTCTTCTTCCAAGATCTATAGTTTGATGCTCCTTCCAACTTGTTCTCACTCTTTAATGTGTTAGACGTTGTACATGAAGACATAGAGCTTATTTTCTTATAAGATCTCCTTATATGATCCCTAGATCAATCCTTTGGATTCCTTCTAGTAGATGCTCAATATTGCCTTTTTCCTCCTTCACCTTAGCTCTTATAACATGTTAGAAAATCATAAAGGCAGAGAGATTTTATTACATAGATTAATACTAGTGATTCATTTATCTTTATGTTCTTATTTATCTTTTAGCTCATCAAACAATTACTGAAACAATAACACAAGGACAATAGATGTAGGGGATAGCCAGGGAAAAACCACTATCTAGGAGAAAACCCAGTCAACAATTCTTCTTTCAATAGCTTCTCGAGATAATCCAAGACTTTAGACCCAGATAGAGATTCCATCCACACCAAGTCATCCCTCAATCATTCTTGTAGATGACACTCCTACTTTGACCTCGCAGCATCAACAACATCCTCGACCCAGCAGTAGTAGCATCAAGAACTTCCACCAAAATTGGAGAACTTCGATCTTCCTTGATACACATCAGAATGGAGTGAAATTTGTCCCAACATTTCAATTTATCCCATCTATCATCCTCTAGAAACTCAGACTTCCTTTGAGATTCTTTTCCATCCCTTAAACAATTTCACACTTTTCCAACTTCTAGCTTCAGAGATGGAACTACGTGAGAGAGAATGAGATGCTAAAATGAATTCAAACTCATTGTATTTATAGCCCTTCTATGAGGTTGAATTACTTGACTTGAGGCCGAATTGATCTTCTTGAGGCCAAATTGGTGTGGAGGATACTAAATTCATTTTTGACTCAAAAATAATTCTTTTTACATGATCTGAAAGCCCAGGAAGGGTCTCTTTAAATGTACAATGACTCTAATAACTCAGAATAAATCCTAAAAGTCCTCAATGGGGACTTTAACCTAAAAAATGATGACCCAAGCATGAAACTCATGCTTTAATAAGTCCTAATAATAATGATAATAATAAAAATATTTTCTTCATTCTTTTGATAAGTACATCTCAAATATATTTATGAAGACCGATCCTAGTTACAAATTTCAACAAATATGAGTACAAAAATATGAATGACGGGTTTCTATAAAATCCCTTGACCAAACTTAATTCTAAATGTATACAATGTTACGAAATCATATGTAAAAATTCAGTACAACATAAGGATGTGAAACAACTTCTATAAACCCTTCTAAAAATCTAATATAATTTAAATCTTCTTGGTTTTCTTTGCAAAATTAAAGGGGTTTTAGCACTAACTATAAGAAACTAGATCTTCTATTAGCAAGTTAAATTGCAGAACAATAAAGTATACTTGAATAAGATGAAAAAGAGTTTAAAATATTTGGTTTCCAACATTTATATCTCCTTGGGAAAAACTTTGTTGTCACCAACATATTAGTCTATGTAACTCACATAAATGAAATGAGAGGGAAAATGAAAAATTTGTAATGCTAGTGCATACCTCCTCTTACAATGTGGCCTCCCCTCCCTTTATAGATCCCATCTCTTTATGTATGTATTCTTTGCAGTTGGGAAGTTCATCCACCGTTCGGAATTCATTATTCTTTTAACTTATATTCATGTTTAATTTAAATTATGGGGATGGAATGTTCTAAAAGGGCGAGTCAAAATAAATTTAACTCTATTTTAATATTTAGGTAGGCAGGGCCCTCCTCTCATTCGTAACTTCAAATTCTAATAATTGATATTTATTAAATAATAAATAAAACTTATGTTAGTTTCCTATACCAATAGGAGTCATAATTTTTGAATGACTGAGATTAAAACTTGTAATATGTACATACCTTTGCTTTCTACAAATGTTTTCCATATTGAAAAATTAAAAAATATAAAGAGGGTATGTCCTAAAAGAATAATAAAAGGACAAATAGAACAAAAAGGTAAAAAAAGATGAAAAAATATGAACCCCAAGAAGAGAAAAAAGACCATGAAAGTGAGAAAGCCAAAATGTCACTACTATTTAATTTTTTTTGTAGAATAAATGATTGTGTGCAGTTTGTAATTCTTGCCACAATCCATGATAGTCAAAATGTTTAAACTTGACTATTTCATGTCTATAGATAGAGAATAAAAGTCTGGCCAAATAGTGTAACCTTGGCAAATAATTAGATAGGTAGAGTAAATAAAAGGAGCTCAACTGTTTAATATGAGCCCTTGTATGTAATAAGGTTAGATTCAGTTAGTTTACTATTGTAAAGAGAAATAAAAATATTTGATAAGGGTTTGCTAGCTCAAATGCACCCTAATAAAAAGAAGTGAAAATGACAGATAATTAGATAGGTAGAGTAAATAAAAGGAGCTCAACTGTTTAATCTGAGCCCTGGGATGTAATAAGGTTAGATTCAGTTAGTTTACTGTTGTAAAGAGAAAGAAAAATATTTGATAAGGGTTTTCTAGCTCAAATGCACCCTAATAAAGAGAAGTAAAAATGGTAGGATGAGTAGATGGGTAAGTAGAAGAAAGGTTGCAGAAGTATGATGATTGATTAGACAAAATCATAGTTATCATTCTCATCATAAAAGTTCCATATATGAATGAACAATCAAGCATACAAATGATTTACAAAGCCAATTAATAAACTTCCTCCATTCATTTCACCTTTTGCTTAACTAATTTCCCATAATAAAGTTCAAAGTGCTCAAAAACCTTTAAGTCAAAGAGGCTCAGATCATTTCTCTGACTTCTGGAGGGACTGGACCCTCAGCTTAATGACTTAAGGACAACAAGTACTAGATTCCCCCTCATCAAAAGTTCATCTCCCTTAATTCCCCCTCATTTCCCTAATAAAACCCCTTTTCCTAAGGTTAAAACACTATTTGCCTCGAGAAAGTAATCACCCCATGGAAAACCCCTTTTTCCCAAAAAACCTACAAAAAGCACATTACCCTAAGTATTTATGATAATATGTGAAAAGAATTTAAATTGTAGAAAAGCATTTGCTTAGTGTGTTGTGTCCCTTTTCTGCCCATTCATATTAATTATTAACTTTATATATTAATTCTCGAAAACCCACTATCCCATAGATATTTAACTCCTCTATATAAAATAACCCCACCCATTAGTTTAGTTATAAACTATAGTATTACCCCTTGTCCCTCAAAAATATTAAATCCCGCCCTTAGTCACTAAGCCCGCCTTAACCCATTATTAACCTCGATACCACTGCACTTAACCGCCCGCCGGGCCCCCACTACCCTCCATGCAGTTTCCCCACCCGATCACCATGTGATCGATTCCCTCCACATCCGACGACCCTTATCCATATCGGGCCAACTCGACATCCGAACGGTACCCACCCAAAAAGGTGGTTTTCCACCTGGCCCTCGATGCTACATGTCATTCAATAAGTGGAATCGGGCGGCCTCTCCCCAATACCACCGAGCGCCCATAAGCAGTGCGATAGAAATCATTTACCACCCACTCGCTACACGACAAAATGTCCACTGTTCACCCCGTACCTGCCAAAACTGACTTTTCGCGCATAAAAGCTAAAACCCCCAAATCATTTGTTTTCTTTGAAATTTCAATGCTAAACTTCTACACGCATGCATGTCATCTACAAACATTTGAAGCTATCAACTCATGTCCAATTGCACTCCAAAGATGCCACAGAGCACCCAGTTGGCTTTTGAGCCTACACAGAGCCCTTTCAACCACTTGTAGTCGCCAACCACCCTATTCAGAGCCATTTTTACCTCATTTCTAGGTATTTAAGCCACAATTCATTGAAAAACCCTATCAACTTCAAGGAAAACCAATTATTGAGTATTCTTAGTTAAGTTTAAAATTAATTAAGGAATCTCAACCAACCTAAGCCTACTCTGTGCTGAACCACCATTACCCTAAAACACTACAAATTACCTCCCCCATTCTCAAATCCACAAGAATTGAGGATGGCTGCCCCAATTGCCATGGATGTGAGACCCATCTCTACACCCCACTTAGAACTAGACTACCTCCCCCCTGGCTGATAGTGATTTCGAGATAAAGGACACCTTTGTCCATGAATCCCTGCTCAAAGTATATTGCCAAAGTAGGGATAGATACTTGAACCAGGCTGATGAAATTGGACTGTGGGAGTCAAATTTTCCTAAGTACCAGTTCCCCAGACTCCACATTTTCCCAAAAATTGTACATTATTTCCATGCCAACTATGTCCCCAGCCAAAGAGCAGTCATGTCCTCTAACCAGGCCATACTTTTCACTATCACCGCTGGATGTATAAATGAAATGCTACAACTCTAGCCTTGCCAAAACTTGACTCCCCTCTCCATTGGAGACTTGTTGGATTTATATCCCAAACTCAACCATGCAATATTGGCCCAAGTAATCCAAACCTTCATCGTAGAAGAGAAGTATACCCCCAAAGACCCCCCTCCATATGTTGCAATTTTATTTTCTCCTTGGGGCAAAAGTATTGTGGATATGATATCAAGTGCCCTGGGTAATACCACCAGTGAATATATTGATGAGATTATTGTAGCCTTCATGTCCATATACACTCCAGGATAGCCTCCTGCTGTCATATATGACTATGCTCAGTTCATAGTTGACATGATGCATGAATAGTTCCTCATAATGAGTAATGAGAGAGTGTTCAAATACTCCTTGGTCTTGTATCACCTTTCTTATATTACCAGTTAGACAAATTCCCACTTACCTTGCAAAAATTGGACACCAAGGGCCAACCAAGATCAGTTATCTTATGGACCCCATTGATTCATCACATCCCTCCCCCTATTCATATAATGAATTCATAGATTCCTTTGTCCACCCTGCGATGACCATGCTCAGTGGAACCCCTCCACCAAGAATCAGTCCTGAGATTAGGAAAGTCCTTCATTTAAACATCAATCATCAGGTGGGAGATTGGTACTTGCACCAAAACCACATTGAAATCAGGATTTATGGCTATGAGCTAGCCCCTTACAAACTACCTAAATACATCCCAATGAGGTTATTTTCCCTGCAGTAATATAAGCAGATAATAAGTTCAGATGAGGTAAACTTTGTTAAAGCCAAAAAGAAAGCCCAACTCAAGATCAAAGACCAATTGGGTCCTTTTATTTGTAATATCACAGAAGCTGGAAAGGAGGTAGACCTAATCCTTTAGATATTAAAACTAAAATAGAGCTTCATATGGAGATATGATCCCTTGGATTTCATCTGCAAAAGAAGGTATAAAAACAAGATGGCTCCCTATATCCATAACCGCATCCCTGAGATAGAAAAGTAGCCAACCAATTGCAATGGGTGGAAAACACTTTAGAGGACAGGGATAATACTGAAGTTGCTTTGGAAAACACATTAATATATCTGGAAAAACAACTTGATGAGGATTCTTTCCTACAGGTGCCATAATAGTCAGATAGGCCAAAACAATTAGATAGGCCAGATCAATCAACTAGGACAGAACCATTAGAAGAACCAACAACTACTTCAAGTTCCCATCCAATCATGCAAACTCCTCAAAATGAGGAGAAGGTCCCAAAAAGGAACATAGACGGGGCTTCCACTTCAGGAATGCATACTTCTGATGTACAACAAGAGTCAAACAAAAGATAAAAGCCCAATCCAACCTCTGAGAAAGAGTTCATTGATGACTAAGCTGAGGTCACCAACACAGAGGTTGAAAGAAGTAAGCCCACCACTCCATCTAAGAGTATGCAGGAGCCCTCTATATCACAGACTCAGATGTTGATGAGGAAGAAAAGTGTTGAGCTATCCTCCTTTAGAATGCCTATAGGTAAAGATCAAGACATAAAGGAAAGATACAAAGAGATAAAATCTAGGAATGAGAGGCTTAAAGCCCAAACATATGCACATTATTTGAAAATGACCCCCGCTAATCAAACAAGGCTAATTTCAGCCTTTGATATCAAAGAGGGGAAAATGCAGATGACATTTATCAAGCCAACCACTCAGCAGCCAAGAGTAGCATCAGATTTCAAGAAAGTGGACTTTGAAGTACTGGTAAGGGATATTCATCGCATTGACCAGATTGAACTGTACAAGCAAACGGGAGAGATGATTTACTCTACATTAACAGGGAAGGGCATTGTTTCCCACCAATTACAGAACTCCCTAAAAAATATATCAACCCAATTTCTGTTGGAGAAGGCCTCCTCACAGGCCAAGGATGATGGAATCAAGTCCTTAGAGGACTTAGGATTGAATTGGGACACAATCCCAAAGATGTAAAAGCTACAGATCAGCTGATTAAGAAGAAAAATGATGAAATTGCTGCACTCAAGAAGTAGCTAAAGGTACCCCAGTTGCATCACCCACAAACATAGGAAGACATAGAAACACAACAAGGACATGAAGAGCTCATGGAATTGGTCCTGAAACTAAGTGATCAACTCAAGGAGACAGAGAAGGAGTTGGACACTTTAATTCAGTCGAAGCAAAGTGACTTGGCCACTACTTCTACAACAGTTCCTTCCACACTGGCAACATCATTGGCACCTACAGCTGCATCTGCCACATCATTGGCAGTAACAGCAGAATCTTCAACAAAAATAGGTACACAGGGAGATAAAGTAGCAGAATGGAAGAGATGCCTATCCAGGCTACAAAGATGAAGAGACTAAAGGAAAAGGTAGCAAGTCTAGAAACTGATTGTAAACTTGCTCAACTCCAACAAAAGGAGGAAACACAAAAAGCACTGAGAATGGGAGAGAAAATCAAAATCTTGGAGAAGGATTTAACACTACAGAAACCACTGGGACAAACCAAAGAAATGCTCTGGGCCAATATCATTGACTCTGTCAATGATATTTGGCCATCAATTCAAGTTATATTTGAGCAGACAAAATTAGTGAAGGTAGCTACTGAAGTTATCCAAAAAGTAAGAGAAGAACTGGGGAATAAACCAGAGGATGCCAATCGACTCATCCACTTCTTAAACAACAAGAACAGATATGAGATACATGAGCTTAACATAGAAGATAGGATTGAGGCCATTATGGAGATTAGGAAGGTTCTTTCCAAAAGAAACCTTATGCTTAACCTAGAAGAGAAGTGCCATAACATGTAGGTAGCCATTGATAGATTCATGGCTAAGTTTATGATTTTGAGGGAGAAGGGTCTTCCCAGTCCTATGGTCATAAATGACAAGCTCATGCCTCAACTGGACTATAGTGATAGACTCAGGAAGTTGGCCAAGGAACAATCTAGCTCTTCAGCTATTAAAGCTTTGCCAACAAGCAGGGTGTTATATGATACATGTGAAAATTTGTTTTTCCTAGAGCATGAGGTGAAACACTTGTTCCTCAAAAAGAAAAATTTTGCAAAGTACACAGAGGCCGATGAAATCTACAGAAGGATGATGAATGTAAAACTACCCAATGTGGAATGGTGGAAAAACATGACAGATTTACTGTAATAAATTTACATTAGAAATTTATTGCATAGTAAATGAAGGTAGCCAGGGGAAACAGGTAAAAGAAGAGCAACAGGGCCAAAGAGTAGTAGGGTCAAAGAGTATCAGTTGAAAGATGAAATTAAAGAGGATTTCAGCATAGAAATGCTATATATATTAGCCATCTTAAAGGGCTCCAACTTAATTGAAACATCTAGCAACACCACAATAAAAGGGACAACATGAAGCAGTTTAACATCTATCTCCATCTTCATGCAAGAAGATATTTTTATTCCCTAGATTAAGTCTCAAGTCGTTTTGAGATATTTTGTAAATATTTTTGTATAAATACTTCACATTTCGAAGTATGGAGGGTGGATTCCAAGACATTTCTATAGACTTTTTCTCTCAAATCAAAATTCTATTGTATCAATGACTGGATTGGTCTGCTAGATCAAGGAATAAAGATCAGATATTTTACGGGATTCTCGTGTAAAGCGAAATAAAAATAAGTATTCTCCTATGTTCAATGTTGTTTGTCCTTATGTTTTTTCCATAATCTTTTGTGTAAATTTATAAGATCTAAATGTATAGCAAGGAATGATATTTCAGAAATTGCTTGAATGCACTTTGTCTTGATTGCTTTACATTCTTAATGTTTTCTCCTAAACTATCTTACCTGTGGAATTCTTAGTTGCTCCTTAGCTTCCGTAGTTTCTCCTCTGATCTATAGCAAAGGATTCTTAATTGCCCTTTGTTCATGATCATCCTTTGTTCTTTGTTCTGATCTTGGTCCAAGGATTCTTAAGTGCCCTTTCACCCTGGTTAGAATTACTTCATCCATTAGGCCTAAATATTTGCATGTTGCTTTGCTAGCCTTCCCTGTGAACATTCCCTTTAATGATCTGATCTAGTTATGCTATCCATTTGTTAAATCCATAGCCCAATGGCTTGAAGACCTAGCTCTATCCATCTTCTCCAAGAATTCCACCACCCAACCTTAAATTCAAAACCAAAACCATATGAACACTAAGAACTAGCCTGAAATCTCAGGTCTCTGAAGTTGAAAAGTTGAAGCAACTATGTCTAAACATCTCAGGGGGCGTGCAAACTAAGTGAGCCAGGGTTACAAATTCTCTGAGCTAGTTCTCCATGGAGGAAGGAAAAGGGGGTAGCTCCACTCTCTCCTATAAGAAGGTAGTAGCTGGTAGAGGAAAAAAATGAGTTGAAGAGGATAGAGGTGCTTCTGATGATGTAAGACAAAGAAATAAGGAAGAGGAGTAGGATGGCTCTAAAACCAGGGAAAGCAACAACACTATTGACAACGAGGAAGAGGACAAGGAACAAAAAATAAAAGGAAAAGCACAAAGGGGACCATGCAAGCCCAAAACCTCAATTGCGCCTAGAGTGGTGTTGAATGTTCCTGCTCTGCAGGCACATAGGGACCACATGCATACGTATGCAATCATTTGTAAATTCATGGGCTTATGGCCCATTGAAAAGGCTTTACAAACTTGGATTAAATACCACTGGAAACCAAAAGGAAGCATAGAACTTCATCTGGGGTCAAAATGATTCTTTACTGTGGCCTTTGCAAATATTGAAGACAAGGACAGAGTGTTTGAAGGAGGGCCCTAATTTTACGCAGCTACAGGCCTGTATATGCGACCATGGGTGATGAATTTTGTTATAGAATGCAAAAATTTTACCCCGGTTTCGATTTGGGTAAGACTCTACTCTTTACCTTTGGATTATTGGCAACTAGAATCCTTATCTACCATAGGAAATAAGCTAGGGTGTTTTGTCAAGGCCTCTCGGGCCACCAGAAGAGAAAAATACACATCCTTTGCAAGGATATGTGTGGAGATGGATCTCTATGGAGCTCTACCGGATGAGATAATAATAGAAGTATTTGATGAAGAATGGGTGCAAACAGTGGATTATGAACACAACCCTTTCAGATGTCGTAAATGCCATGAGCATGGGCACCTATTCAGAGATTGCCCTCTCAGTAAAACATAAAACAAAAGTAAAACTCACACCATGAAAGATATTGAAAGCTTTCATAAGGTAGTCTAGAAAGGAAAAGGGAGAAAACGGGGATCAAAACTACCTCATACAGACAAGAAACATGCCAGACAAAACAGGTTTCAAGCCCTAGAAGAGGAAGAAGTGATAATGAAAGAAGATCAGATCAAGGGAGATAGTCCAGTGGAGGAAGAGAAAGAAGAAAATGTTGAGAAAACACAAAACAAAAATAAATAGAAAGAAGACATGATGAGTGACTCAGATCTAGCAATGGACCAGGAAATGACCCGGAGTGATATGGAAATGGAGGATCACGAACTACAAGAAATTCTTGAGAAAGAGAATCTAGATCTAAAAGGTTTCTTGAAACAAGGAACCAGAGAGGGAGTGGATTCATTACCTCAAGAGAAGTTCCACGGAGTTCAACAACTGTTCATTTGGAAAAATCAGAGCAAAGGATCAGAAAAGCAAAGGAAAATTGAAAAATAGGGTAACGAAGGAGTGAAAGCTATGAAAACCACACCAGGATTAGCACCAAGAATCCCGGGAAAGAAAAGGGGCCAGAAAAAGTAGAACGAACTGTTGATGGAATGTGGAAAGCTAATGATAGACTCAGGTAAGATGAAAGACCTATCCAATTACTCCTTTACAAATCTTTAATAATGAAGTTCACTTCTTGGAATATAAGAGGTCTAGGTAGTAAAAGAAAACAAAGATTACTAAGTAACAGAATGAAACAAACAACTCTAGATGCGATCTTCATTAAGGAAACTAAACGTTCTATTCAAAAAATAAAAGAGAATCACAGCAAATGGCTCAATAGATTTGAGTTTCTGGAAGTCAAAGCAGAGAATACAGCAGGAGGAATTCTCACGCTTTGGAACCCTAAAAAGATTGACATTATAGATGATGAAGCATCTAGAGATTATCTTTCAATGGTCATTCAACCAGTGGGAGACAAGAAAATTTACCTAGTTACGAATGTGTATGGCCCCCAAAGAATCGATGGTAAACTCAACCTTCTAGATTCCCTGAAAAAGCTTAGGGAATGACATGTAAAAATCCCATGGATCTTAGGGGGTGATTTCAATATGATTAAATCGATGTCTAAGAAAAAAGGAGGAACTAGAATTCTAAACAAAGACTCTTGTGCTTTTCAAACCTTCATAGACAATATGAAGCTCATGGATATTGTTATGAATAATGGTATTTTTACTTGGAACAATAAACGAGGAGGAGAGTATCAGGTGGCCTCCAAATTGGATAGATTCATAATTTCAGAAGATCTTATGATCAAGGACAAGGACATAGTTGCTAGCGTTCTTCCCTTTGGAGGCTCGGATCACTGGCCAGTACTATTGGATATTCAGGGCATTGGCAAACCTAGGAATAGACCTTTCAGATTTGAAAACATCTGGCTCTCCCACCCAGACTTCAACAATAACATAGTTATCTGGTGGGCAGAAGATTTGGAAATTCAGGGCACAAGAATGTTCCTTCTTCAAAAACGACTCAAACATATCAAACTCCGGCTCAAGGAGTAGAATAAAAAGGAATATGGCAATATTTTTGAAGCAAAAAAAATTGTTGAAGGAAAGATACAAAAACTCAACCAAACCCTGATTATGGAGGGTTTTGATAAAGAGAAAAATGATCTAGCAGCTAAATATCATCAAGAGTGGGAGAACTTATGTAAACAAGAGGAGATTTTTTGGAGGCAAAAATCCAAAGTGCAATGGCTAAAAGAAGTAGAACGCAACACCAGATTTTTCCACAGATCCACTATGGCGAACAGAGCTCACAACAGGATTTGTTTGATCAAGGACGAGGAAGGTAACATACTTAGCACGCATGAAGAAATCAAAGTAGGGCTGGTTCAACACTTTCGTGGCATTGCTCAGGAAACTTGTTTAGACAGAGAACAATCCATTAGGGTTATTTCTAGACATATACCTAAGCTGGTTTCCAGAGAGGACAATTTCAACCTTAATAGACCAGTGTTAGAAGAGGAGGTTAGTGAGGTCCTAAATGAAATGCAAAATGGTAAGGCACTAGGTCCGGATGGTTTCAATATAGACTTCTTTAAATCTTACTGGAATATAGTAAAACAAGACATTATGAATGTAGTGGAAGACTCTAGAAGGGATAAAACCATTTTGAAGGCTCCTAATACCACCTTTATCTCCCTGATCCCTAAACAGGACTCGACTCAAACTCCTGATAGGTTCAGACCCATTGCCTTATGCAATGTTGTCTACAAGATTATTTCCAAAGTGGGTGCCAATAGACTCAAACCTCTTCTTCCCACCCTGTTGTCGGCTGAACAATCAGGCTATGTGGAAGGTAGACAAATCCTTGAAAACATCATTCAAGATCATGAGGTGGTGCATTCATTGACAATAAATAAGAAAGCTAGAATGATCATGCAACTAGACATAGCCAAAGCATATGATAAGCTGAATTAGACATATATCAGAAAAGTTCTCACTGCTTTTGGGTTTGATCATAATTGGATCAGATGGGTTATGGCCCTAGTTACTTCTCCTAATTTTTCAATCCTTGTTAATGGCTCAACTTCAGAGACTGTTCCTCCTTCAAGAGGCCTAAGACAGGGAGATCCACTCTCTCCCTTTCTCTTTATACTCATGATGGAAGGGCTGGGTCAAGTGATCAGGCATGCTAAAGTAGTTGGTAAAGTCAAAGGTCTCCAACTTTCTGAAGATGGTCAGGACTTAACTCATCAACAATTTGTCAATGATACCATGCTGGAGGGAATCCCCATGGTCAAAGAAGCTCTAGCCTACAAGTAAATCCCGAGAGACTTTACCATGGCTTCAGGTATGGAAGTAAATCTCTCAAAATCCAAGATTTTTTTCTTTGATACTCACATTGCTATCCAGAGAAATATATCTAGAATTTTGGGCTTTCAAAGGGAGCTCCTCCCCTCAAAATATTTGGGAATTCCTCTTACAGCCAAATCATTACACAAGAGCATATGGGAGCCAATTATTAACAAATTGCAAGATAAAGTCAGGAAATGGACTATTTGATCTCTAAATCTGGCTGGTAGGTTAGTGCTAACCAAGGCTTTCCTTCAATCTATCCCAGTCTTTATGTTATCTTCTCTCCCAACTCCACAAGGTGTTTTGCATCAACTCAGAATCATTCAAATAGACTTCCTTTGGGCTAAGGGGGAGAATCATATGAAATGGGCCTTGGTAGCTTGGGAAAAAAATCTCCAAACCTAAGAACTTTGGTGGGCTGGGTTTGGATGATCCAGAGATTCTTAGCAAGGTTTCAGGAGCTAAATTATGGTGTCGATGGGTTAAAGATCCAGAAGTGCAGTGGGCAACTATCTGGAAAGAAATATATGCTAGCACTTGGCATAACAAGGATCTAATAAGAATGTCGGGACACAGAAAGGGCTTGCACATTTTGAATAAGCCCTGGGATAACCGGGGCCTGGTCCAAGGAAATAGCTTTTGGGAAATCAGAGAAGGAAACCTTAGCATTTTCTAGGAGGATAGATGGCAACAAGAACCTATTTTATTAAACGAAGACACAAGGGATCTCAAAGAAGAAAAAGGCAGCAAAAGGCTTTCTAAAGTGAAAGACTTTTGGGATCAAACCAATAGTAATGTAAAATGGAGAACCTGGAGGAATTTTGATTTTAGGGATAATATCACCCTGAAGGCTAAGGCATAAACTCTAAAAGATATGTTAGATCAGAGGAAGATTCTGAAATCAGAGGGCCACGATTAGCTAAGATGGGGTAATAATAATGAGGGTGCTTTTAATCTCAAGGAAGCAAAACTCATTCTCCTTGACCTTAACTCTCAGGCTCCAAATAAGATTTGGGTAAACCTATCAAGACATCAAGGCTGGATGAAAATTAAACTATTCATATGGTTGGTCTAGCATAGAAAAATTCTGACATGGGATAATATCGGGAAGAGGGGCATTCTGGGGCCCTCTAGATGTTAGCTCTGTGAAACTCAAGAGGAAACTATGGAGCACCTTCTCAATAATTGCATGTTCTCCTCTAGTCTATGGGACTCTTTTACCTCCATTTTCCATCAGACGAATAGGGACAAAGGGAATATCTGCAACACCCTAACCAACTGGAGAAGAAATTTTCCAGATAACGAAGTTCTTGCCACTGCTTGGACCATATTTCCAAGCTTCATTGTTTGGAATGTATGGAAAGAAAGGAATAACAGAATCTTCAAAGATGAAAAAAGGACTTCTCAATGCATTTTTGAGCTGATCCTAAAACAGCTCAGGGAAACGGTAGGTACCATAGTGCGAAATCTCCCTAAAAACCCTCCCTCTGCTGCCGATCTAAGAATTCTCTATGAGCTAGGCTTGCAGGGTATTTCTCCTCAGGGTCTGGATAGAAATGTTATCTCCCTGAAGTCTAAGAAATATTTTTGGCATTCTCCTCCTAAGGGTTATCTAAAATTCAACATTGATGGGGCTTCAAAAGGAAACCCGAGCATCGTTGGTTATGGAGGTGTGTTAAGGGATGAGAATGGTAATGTCCTTTTCATCTTCCACTATCATTTGGGAAAGGATACTAATAACATGGCGGAATTGATGGCTATGGAGCAATGTTTAGATTTCCTGGATTAGGAAAACTGACAAAACGTGATAGTGGAAGCTGACTCTGAGATTATAATCAAATCGGTCAAGAAAATCAGCTGGGGAACAAAGCTAGAAAAAGTCTCAAAGAATTGGAGGCTGATCCAGGGCTTTCAATGGATTCAGCAACACCTATAGAGCCTTCGTACAGTTAACTTTAAACATGTTCGGAGATTGGCAAACAAATCGGTGGATCTGATAGTTAATCAAGGTGTGATTAGTACAGAGAACAGAGTCGCGTCAAGATGGCACGAGTTGCCTCAGAGCAAGCTAAAAGTGAGTTTGGCATGAACAGGAAGAAGATGACAGGTTGGTGTTTGAAAGTAGAACTAGGGCCCTGGAATCAAGTTGATTCAACCAATGCAAATGGTTTCCTGCCGATGGGCTTTGAATCCTCTTCGAATGGATTTTTGGTGGGTGATTCCTCTTTCCTCAGACCAGGAAGGAATGGCGTTGCGATAGGCACTCTCGACGGCCGTATTACTGGGAGTTTTCCATCCAGAATCGACAAACCAGCTTAGGAGAGGTTTTCTGGCAATCGCAAGCCTCGCAGGTGGAAAATGGTATTTTCATTTTGGTAGTGATTCCATTTAGAGGGTGACACGTGGTGGTGGGGCCAGTTTGAATACCGCCCCCATCACACGCTAATGTTCGACGATTTGAGTGGGTGCGATATGATCCATGTCCGCCAGATCAAATGAAGTTGATCAACGTCTGGGATGGGTCGAGTAGGCTGGTGATCGAGTTGGTTATGAGTCGTGCTCTTTCTTCACGCTGTTTTCCTCTGTCGTTAGATAGGGCCTGATGGATCAATGGTGTAATTAAAGGAGACAGGTTGTTGTGTTGGCGGGAAGTTCGTTTCCCCTCTTTTTTCGACAAGTTTCTTATGGGCACAGTTCAATCCACTTTTTAGAGGGTTGGTTGGGCCCTTTGTTCTTAACTTCTGTTTTGTCCACTGCTTAGGTCCTGCTTTTGGCTTGTTCTAGTTTAGCTTTTAGTTGTGGAAATGCTAGGTTTTTGGTACTGAGACCTTTGCCTCGGGCCCAATTTCGGTTGGTTCCAGGCTGTTGGGCCACATTTCTATGTGGTTTGTTGTAATTATTGTAATTTTTGTAAATTATTAATGAAAAAGAAGGTCCTACTCTTGCTTCAGCAAAAAAAAAAGAACTAGCTTGAAATCTCATAAAAACAAAGCTAAATTATATAGAGAGAGCCCTCTCTGGACTTAGGTTGGCTAGAGCCTAAGCCTAAAATATTGGTTTGTTGTTACCTCGAATGCTTCCTTCTTCTGATAACTTGTAAGGAAAATTATGAGTGATAACAACTTCTTTGAACAAGCAATCACCATTTCACTTCCTTCATCACCAATCAAGATCAGATATTATGCATCCATATAAAGCTAAAAAATATATAATAAATATACTCCTTGTACTGTCCAAAAAAATGTCATGGCATGTCCCTTGTACCTCCCTTCTCCATCAAATAAAATAATAATTAAGAAACATATGAAGTAAATAGACATCAATCATGAACATGTATTTCATATTGAAAATAAGTTTCCATTGATTTCAACTCATGCAGAAGACAAAAGTAGCTCCACTTTCCCCACTCCTGTTATGTCATATGATTGTGAGAATAACATGATAGACTATCATCATTTGATAGTGCTCGTCATGCCTTTTATAATAGTAAGCAGTACGCCACATGATTCCCCACAGTTGAAGAGGTATGCTCTCTCGTAGTTGAAGCCCCGAAGTTGTGGTCAAGGTTCCCCAAAATGAATTTTGTTTTTATCCTGTTGCACTTAAATTGTCAAAGTTCCAGGGAAGCGAAAGTACAAAATTTTTCAACAAAGATTGGATCGCATAACAATAGTCCATGTGTCATGGTTATCCCATTCTGCAAGTTATGTAATGTAAATTATCTTAGTAAAACCTTGAGTCTATGTACCAATCTAGGTAAGTCCATAATCATGATGACGAATTTAAGCCTAGGAGATTTTTTAACCTCGTCGGTTACCTGTGTTTCTAGACACGACTAATTAGAAGAGTTTTTTTCCCTCCAACTTAAACCCAAAATCTAGGGTGAAAATTGTTGTCAAATTATTAGATAAGTCCTAATTCTTTTAGTCAAGTCTGATGTAAATTGGTTTGGGAATAATTTAAGCTAGTTGGCTTAATTATTTTATCACAAATAATTTGGTTTACTAGATCATATTATGTCGCAGATGGGTTATGTGTCTTGAGGGTCTAAGCCAAATGTGTATTCCCTCTCTGAGTCTTGTAAATATAAAATAATATGTATTAGAGGGTTAGACAAATATGAAATCCCCTTGTGTAAATTAATTAATCTTTATGGAAAAATAAATTAAATCCTAAGCCAGAAAATTAATTAATTAGAGTTAAGTTTAAATTGCCTTAGGAAAATAAATTTTCCAAATGGAAAAATTCGTGGGTTTTAAAAGAGTCCATTTTTAAAGGTCCTCCACCAAGGGAATATTGTATGTTTCAAGAAAATTAGACCTTTGGACCTTGGTGGTTACGTCAAAGTCAATTTTTTGAGGAAATTAACTCAAAATAATTAATTCTGAGCTAATTCAAATGGAATTAAATGATAAATTCAAAAATTATTCAAAAATAAAAAAATCAAGGGTCAAGATTAAAAGATCTTGAAGTGTTTATCAATGACCAAGATTATTTTGACAAGGACCAATTAAACTAGTTGTTGTTTTTCCATTTGGAGGATTTATCTATAAATTAGAGAGTCATTTAAGTGTCTAACATCTTGATCTTAGACTAGGATATTGCTATTGAAGCATTTTTATAAACTATTGTCCCACTGATAACTATTTTTTCTGCTATAATAAAATATTTTGGGATGAAACTGTGCTTGTTTATTGATCTATGGTATGTATTGACTACGATATTCCTATGTTGTGCTTTATGTGATTATTATGAGATAATACATAGTGTTTACAGGTACTCAACCCTTGGTCTCCATGTTCACAGAATGTTGACAAAGATCATTTATCTTGGATCCTTAGTTTTATATGGTGGATTAAATCTTCACTAAGACTATAGTGAGCATAAATTTTTTGAAGCATTTTTAGTCTTCTTCAAAGGGAAAAAACACCATTAAAAATATTTTTCTCAAAAATTTAAACTTTTCAAAACCCTTGTATATTTATAAATCTTGTAAATAATTTTCTAGATCTAACTTGTAAATTATTTTTTATAACTTGGGGTTTGGAGATTTTTAATATTTTGTATATATTTAGGGTTTGGGTGTTTTATTTTTATTTTTGTAGGTTGAATCAAGGGATCAAGTGAAGAAAGAGCTAGATCTAGGCCTTTGAGGGTAAGATCTAGCCTCTTGAGAATTTTGTAGGGTTACCCACATAATTGTTTTTTGCAAAATTCAAATTCAAGGAATAATTTTTTTTTTAATACAAGGGTTTCACTTTTCCAAGCCTCCTGGGCCTAGATCCAGCTCCTATAGGCCCAACATCCTCCCTACTTGGTCTGCATCAAACTCCAGAGTTCCTTTGTCATAATTCTAATCCCTCTAGGGCAGGTTGTATCCCCTAGAGTCCTCGAGCTCCCTTTCCTAGCTTGGTGTTGGGGCTTTTGGGCCTCAAAAGACATAGTCGTGGTCCCTAGACCACACGAATGCCCTCATCTTTCCCAAATGACCACCCTTTAGGCAAGTTGTCCTTCTTTCTTGCCCTAATTTATCTCCTAAACCCCAATGTCAAGCCTTTATGGACTTTCCTCATCCATCATTGCAATTTTATGGCCTCCTCTTGCATTTTATACCCTCAGTCAAACTTTCTAGCCTCCTCATCCCCAAATGTTGACATTCCTTGGCCTAAAATTGCCTTTCCTTGGCCTCTTTTACCCTAATCTACCCTAAAACCCTAGATATGAAGTTTTGAACTGAATACTTGGTGGTTTTGAAGCTCAAAAATTCTATTTTTAAGGTGGGAACTTGATCCCAAAGTTTCAACAAAATTTGACCAAGGGATCTTCAAGGTCTTGGGCTTAGGGTTTGACCTCTAAACCCTAGTTTTATCTCTGTTTTATTACAACAATTAAATCAATAAGAACTAAGCCCTAAAACCACATGATACATGGTCAAAATTGTTTAGATTTGTAAAATTTTCATTTTTATGAATTTTGGCTTCTTAAGCACTTTAGATCTAGACTAGACCTAGCTTTTAAGCTTGCTGGAATTTACTTCATAATTGAAAAATCCAGATCTGAATATAGGATCAAAATTTTGAATTTCTAGTTTCCATCAAAATTTTACTATTTTGGGGAATTTTAGGCATGATCTTTAGTTTTGCTAGCTTGCTGATCTATCATTTTTTCACTAATGTAATAAATATATCAGTTTTGAAATTTGCTAAGTCATATACTCTCTAAAAGCCCTAAAAATTGTTTTTTTTTTTTTTTTAATAAGTTTCAGTGCATTTTTGTTATTTTTGGGCAGATTGGTCATTTATTCTTCACACCATTAGCTTGCTGATATGTGGTTATTTACTATTGTAATTAGTATTTCAGATTTGAGATTTTACTGAAGAATACATCTTAAGAAGACTAACATATTTGATTTTTCAGTTAATAAAGTTTCTTGGCAATTGGACATATTTTGGCAAGCATAGGCATTGTTGGATCGAAATTTACTTGTTGTTGTCATAAATTGTTTACTGCTGTTATAATAGTCACTTGCTGCTCATAAAATGATCATAAGAACATAAAAGTGCCTAAGTATTTTCATAGCCTTATATTTGGTTACTTGTTCCTAGATTTTATATTGTGAAAGTGGCTAACATTGTCTGTCTTTTTTTGAGTTTATATGTGATTAAGAATTTATGATTCAAATATAAAAAACTCACTCACTATAAGCACTTAGATCATAAGTCAAATCTGGTGATAAGTCTCTTGGAAGTATTGGTATCTTGTGAATATAGTTTCATATCTTTTTGGCCTTGAGTAATGAGATCACATGCAATATTGTTTTACATCTTTGATAACTGTGAGTGCATCTGATTGATACATAGATAAGTTGGTGTAATTGGTTAAGCATCTTGTGGAAATTTCTTGAAGATCACACTTGTATATTTTAGCATCCACCTTGCTTAATATTGTATCTTAAAATTGTTAAGTACTCTTTCTATAAGAAGATTCACACTAAGTACTTAAGTAACTTAAACAATCTTAACTCAAGATAAATTTCACTCATCATTTTGCATTGAGCATCCTAGATCTAGCTTGCATTAATAATTTACCTCCTAACATAAGTTAGGTTGATAGAAATATAGGCCAACCATTCTCACCTAGCTTGATGGGCTTGGAAATTCTTTGGTGGTTAACATGGTGACCTTGCAGTCGTCAGAGCCACAATCGCTATAGCGCCGGAGGCATCGGGTGATAGAAGCACAATAGAAGGTATCATTAATCAGACCCTAGCTTTCTTCTTGTTGGCCTCCTTGCCACAACCTATCTTGGAGCCCAACTTAAAAATATTTAAGGGAGGGTTACACTTAGAACATGCATATAAATAAAATTAATGATGATCACTGCATCTCACAATGGTGCTAGGATTTTCATATCATATAGCTTAGTCAATCATCTCAAGCAGCAAGTGTCCATCTTGTCACTTGGTTCCAAGTTACTATAAGCAAGAATTTGTGACTTCATTAAGGCACTAGTATCATACTTTAAAATATAATATAACTAATCGTTTTTCCTAAATTCAACCAAGTGGCTAGGCCACTCATCCGTGTCTCCCAAACAGGTTGATTTACGACTTGTTTTCCTTCACCTCATTCCATAGAAATTACCCCCCATAGCATGCTGTTGGGAGAACACTAGAATGGAGTGGGTAGGGATCAGAGTGACAACCCTCGCCCTGAGTGTTGTCGTGGTGTCTGTACAATCTGAGCGACAAAATTTTTGGCACCATTGTCGGGGAAAAATATTTTGTTCTCGACTCTTTGATGACATTTTTCCTTTTAGTTTACCTGGCAATGCCACAACATTTTCTGGCACCGTTACTGGGGACCAATTTATTCGACCTTGGCTTGATGAAAATTTATCATAATCTTGTAATCATATTCCATCTTTCTATTCGTTGTCTCATCAACGCCACACCTTTTGACACCTTTCTCTCACCGTTCTCCATTTTCTCATCACCTTATCATTTTTCCTCTCACTAATCCTCTCATCTTGTTGATTCCCACCTTTAGTAGCTAAAAATTTAAGTTGGTTTCCTATTTGGGTGGCGACTCCACTTATTCATCCATTCACTAGAACGTAATCTAGAAGGAATCTTGATAATTTGGTTAACCCTGCTCTCAATCGTGAAAAGGTTCTAAGAGGTCGGTTAAACAAGTTACATTCTAGAGATCATTTAAATTTTCTCAGATAGGAGTCTCTCCTTGACCTCCATTTGATTTTCGTCAATCCTCCAAATCAAGATGTCTTGGGTGACTTCTACGAGCCTTGCAACTTCACCAACATCCAAGGGTATCCACATGATCTGCCAAATGAGTCAACTATGAACAAATTGCCAATATTTGAGGGGAAAGCTATCAATGCTTAAGAACATATAAAGAAGTTTACAGTGTTCCTCCAGAGTTATGCTCATTCTACAGACTATAATCATGAAGATTTTAGAATGAAACTATTTGTCTTATCATTGGAAAGTAGTGCACTTGACTGGTTCCATGACAAGGCTGATAATTCATTTGACTCTCTAGGAACCCTCCTCAATACATTTAGAGACAAATATGAGGACAGGAAGGAAGGAAAATACTTGGTAAAGGAATTCAATACCATTAAGAAGAAAGAAAATGAAATGATGGTAGAATTTAACTAGAGGTTCAACAAATTGTTAAAGGATATGACTCAAGATTATAAGCCTCCTGACAAGACAATCTTAGAAACATACCTCGAGGCCTATCATCTAGAAGTGTAGTATGAGATAAGACGTGCTCACCCTATTACTTTAGCTACTACTCAAAACACATCTGAAGAATTAGAAAAAGATAAAAGGGCTTCAAGAAAATAAGAAATCCCTGGTTATGAAAGAGGTCCAATTAAAGTTAAAGAAGAGTTATAAATAGTAAAGGAATTAACCTGATTCATTAAAGAAATGAAAATTAAGCATGCCAAGAAAATAAGTGACATGCATAATCAACTAATATAGATGGCAAGGAATATCAGGATACAAATGCAGAGCATTCCTCCCCGGAACAATAGTAATAATAGGGGTAGCAACAAAAATCAATGGAAAAGAAAAAATTCCTCAAATGATCAAAGGCCTTCTACACCACTTGAATCTTCCAACCGAGTTGATGATTTCATTCGATTCTACAAAGCTTGTGACAATTTTCATGAAGAAAACATATGTGACTTTGCTAGAAGGATCTTAGAATAAAGTAGAAATTAACAAAACAATAATGCAATTCAAGGTGAGTCGAGTGAGATATGGTGCACCAATATGATTTCTTCACCCTTTGCAATAAACACCTTTGGTGAAGAAAATTACCCCATGGCTCAGGCATATGGTAAGAAACCGACTTAGGAACAATTCCTAGAACTTGCAAAGAATAAGGGCTATACATATCAAAGGAAGGTTAAAAGTCAAAATTAGAATAATCAAGTTCCGTTCGAAAGATACAAATTTGGTTTAAACATGGATTGTGCGGCATGGATAATATTAAGATGTCTGTCCCAATACTTGAACTTATAAAGTTTCCATCTCAAAGGGAATATTTCTTCAGGGATTTAGGTATGCTTCATCAGAAATATGACGGAAATAATTATTAGGACGAAGAAATTAAGTTAAATGATGTCAACTATGATATGACTAATGAAAACCATGAGCCATTCTTTCTTACTTTGGAGATAAATGATTGATTAATTCACAATTGCATGCTAGGTTATGGTGCATGTAAGAATGTTATGACCAAGAAGGTCATGGAGAAATTAAACTTAAGGATTTCTAGACCATACCATAACATTTTTTCAATGGACTCTAGAAAGGTTGAAGTCCTTGGTGTGGTTAAATATTTGCAGGTTGCCTTAGTCGATTATCCATACAAAATCATCACCATGGATATAGTAATCATTGATGTGCCAGATGTATGGGGAATGCTTCTCTCTCGAAATTTTGTAGCTGATTTAGGTGGATGCATTCAAATGGATTTATCTTATGACACTATTCCAGCAATAGGTTTTACAAAGAAGTAGAAATAAGATACCACGTAGAAGTCCCAAAGAAGTTGGAAAATGGTAAACAAGCTTTTCCACAGGAGCATCCTCATTTTGAATCAGAGATATGTCTCTTTTTACACCACCCATCCCCTCCGGCAAGCAAAAAATCAACAATATTTCAGATTGATAGAGATATGAAGTGCAGTGATGAGCAGTCACACCAACCTAAGAGGGTCAAACTTCACCAAGGGACATCTGAAAATAAACTAAGTGATCTACCAGTCAACATACATATGCCCTAGATTGTTCCTCACCGATGACATATGATTCCATGGGAATCATTTTGTACAGTATCTCTAACCCTATTCCCTTTTATTTCATGTTGTTAGATAGTTTTTATGTTTATGTATATTTATAATATATATTTATATATATTATATATATAATATATATATATATATTATATATATATATTATAGTATAATATATATATAATATTTCAGCTTGTTAGAATATATTTTCTATTCCAGTGGTATTTTCTATATATGCATGATGATTTCGATGTTGAATGGATATCTATTTGATGGAATTCTGTTTCCTTGGATGTGGGATTCTGGGATTCTCACGTTACTTCTTTGAAGTAACGTGTCCCCGTATGGAGCCAGATGTTGCACTCAAATTGTAAAAGTTCCAGGGAAGTGGAAGTACCAATTTTTTCAACAAAGATCGGATCACATACCAGAAGTCTATATGTGATGGTTATCCCATTCTAGAATTTATGTAATGTAAATGATCTTAGACAAAACTCGAGCCTATGTAACAACCTAGGTAATTCTATAATTTTGATGACGAATTTCATGCTAGGAGGTTTTTTAACCTCGTTGATTACCTTTGTTTCTAGACATGAAAAATTAGAAGATTTTTTTTCCCTCCAGCTTAAACCCCAAAACTAGGGTTAAATTTATTGTCGAATTATTAGGTAAGTCTTAGTGTTTTTCGTCAAGTCTGATGTAAAAGTGGTTTGGAGATAATTTAAGCTAGTTGGCTTAATCATTTTATTACAAATCACTTGTTTTACTAGATCATATTGTGTCACATATGGGTTATGTGTCTTGAGGGTCTCAGCCAAATGTGTATGTCCTCTTTGAGTCTTTTAAATGTAAAATCTTATGTATTAGAGGGTCAGAAAAATCTTAAATCATCTCATATGTAAATTAATTATTTTTTCTTGCAAAATAAAATTAAATCCTAAGCCATAAAATTGGCTTATTAGAGTCAAGTTTAAATTTCCTTAGGAAAATAAATTCTCCAAATGGAAAAATCCATGGGCCTTAAAAGAGCCAATTTTGAAAGGTCGTCCATCAAGGGAATATTGTATATTTCAAGAAAATTTGGACCCTTAAACCTTGGTGGTTAAGTCAAAGTCAAAATTTTGATGAAATTACCTCAGAATAATTAATTTTGAGCTAATTAAAATGAAATTAAATGATAAATTTGAAAAATACTCGAAAATCAAAACTCAAGGGCCAAGATTAAAAGATCTTGAAGTTTTTATCAACAACCAAGATTATTTTGACAAGGATCAAAGAAAATAGCCATTATTTTTCCATTTGGAAGATTTATCTATAAATTAGGAAGTCATTCGAGTCTCTTGCATGTTGATCTCTGACTAGAATATTGCTGTTGATGCATTTTTGTAAACTATTGTCTTGCTTGGAACTATTTTTTCTGCAGTAATAAAAGACTTTGGGGTGGAACTCGAGGTGTTCTCGTTCGTTGATATGTGGTATGTATTGACTAAGAGCTTCCTATGTTGGGCTTTATGTGATTATTTTGAGATTATACATAGTGTTTGCAGGTACTCAATCCTTGGTCTCCAAGTTCATATATTCTTGGCAAGGAACAATTTTCTTGGATCCTTAGTTTTTACATGGTGGATTAAATATTTTCTAAGACTATAGTCAACATAAATTTTCTAAAGCATTTCTAGTCATTCTTCAAAGGAAAAACATCATAAAAAATAATTTTCTCAAAAATTTAAAATTTACAAAACCCTTGTATATTTATAAATCTTGTAAATAATTTTCTAGATCTAACTTGTAAATTATTTTTTCTAGCTTGGGTTTTGGGGATTTTTGGTATTTTTCATATATTTAGGGTTTAGGTGTTTTATTTTTAGTTTTGCAAGTTGGATCAAGGGATCAAGTGAAGAAAGAGCTAGATCTAGGACCTTGAGGGTAAGATATAGCATATTGAGAATTTTGGAGGTTGACCCACTTGAGATTTTTCAGCAAAATTCAGATTCAAGGAAGATTTTTTTTTTTTGAAGAATCTTTCAAGCCTCTTAGGCCTAGATACAATGCCTATAGGCCCATCTTCCCCCCTCCTTAGCCTGCGTCAGCGTATTGAGGCCCTGCGTAATCTTTTCTAAGCCCTTTAGGGTAGGCCATAGCCCCTAGAGGCAACAACCTCCCTTTCCTAACCTAATGTTGGAAATTTAGGGCCTCAAAAGACCTAGCCATTGGCCCTAGGCCATACAGTTGCCCTTCTCCCTCCGAAATGACAACCCTTTAGGCAAGTCGTCCTTCTTTTTGGCCTTAATTTATCTCCTAAACCCCAACATCAAGAATTTCTGGGCTTTTTTCCTCCAACGTTGCAATTTTCTATCCTCCTCTTGCCTTTTTTTCTCCTAATCTACCTTTCTAGCCTCCTTATCCTCAAATTCTAGCCTTCCTTGGCATAGTGTTTCCTTTTCTTAGCCTATTTTTCCCTAATCTTCCCTAAAACCCAAGATTCGAAGTTTTGGACTGAATACTTGGTGGTTTTGCAGGCTTTGAAGCTCAAAATTTCTATTTTCAGGAGGAAACTTGATCCCAATGTTTCAACAAAATTTGACCAAGGGATCTTCAAGGCCTTGGGCATAAGGTTTGACCTCTAAAACCTAGTTTTATCTATATTTTATTAAAACAATTAAATCAGTGAGAATTAATCCCTAAAATTACATGCTACATGGTTGAAATTGCTTAAATTTGCATTTTCATTTTTATGAATTTGGGCCACTTGGGAACTTTAGATCTAACCTAGATCTAGCTTTTATGCTTCTTGGAGTTTACTACATAACTGAAAAATTCAAATTTGAATATTTCTGAAGCATACACTTAATAAGAATCAAAATTTTGAATTTTTAGTTTCCAGCAAAATTTTACTATTTTATGGGCATTTTAGGCATGTTCTTTAGTATATCTAGCTTATTGATCTGTCATTTGTTTACGGCTGTAATAAACATATTAGATATCAAATTTTTCTGAGTCAGACTCTCTAAAATCCCTAAAAAAGGTTTTTTTTTTTTTTTTTTTAAGTTTCAGTGCATTTTTGTTAGTTTTGGGTAGATTGGTCATTTATTCTTAGCATCATTAGCTTACTGACTTATGGTTATTTACTATTGTAATTAGTATTTTAGATCTAAAATTTTGGTGAAGAATACATCTTAAGAAGGTTAACATATTTGATTTTTCAGTTAATCAAGTTATTTGGAAATTGGGCATATTTTGGCAAGCATAGGCATTGTTGGATTGAAATTTACTTACTGTTGTCATAACTTGTTTACTGCTCACATAAACTGTTTACTATTGTCATAATAGTCACTCACTTCTCATAAAAAGATCATAGGAACATAAAAGTCCCTAAGTATCTTCATAGCCCTATATTTGGCTACTTGTTCCTAGCTTTTATATTGGGAAAGTGGCTAACATTGTTTGTTTTTTGTGAGTTTATGTGTTATTAAGAATTTGTGCTTCCCATATAAAAAACTCACTCACTATAAGCACTTAGATCATAAGTCAAATCTAGTGATAAATTTCTTGGAAATATTGGCATCTTGTGAATATTTTCATATCTCTTTGGCATTGAGTAATAAGATCACATGTAATATTGTTTTACATCTTTGATAACTGTGAGCATCTTGATTAATAAGTGGATAAGTAGGTTTAATTGGTTAAGCATCATGTGGAAATTTTTGAAGATCACACTTGTATCTTTCAACATCCATCTTGCTTACGATTATATATTAATATTGTTAAGTACTCTTGCTATAATAAGATTCAAACTAAGTACTTAAGTAACTTAAACAATCTTAACTCAAGATAAATTTCACTCATCATCTTGCATTAAGCATCCTCGATATAACTTGTGTTAATAATTTACCTCCTAGCATAAGCTAGGTTGATAGAAATATAGGGAAATCCCTCTCACCTAGTTTGAGGGGCTTGACAACTCTTTGGTGGTTAACACAGTGACCTTGCAGTCATGACAGCCACAATCTTTGCAGTGCCATAGGCATTAGGTGATAGGATCAAAACAAAAGGTATCATTAATTAGGCCTTAGCCTTCTTCTTGTTGGCCTCCTTCCCACAACCTACCTTGGAGCCCAACTTCAAAATAGTTAAGGGAAGGTTAAAATTAGACCAGACATATAAATAAAATTTACCAAGATCACTGCATCTCATATAGTTCCTAGGATTTTCATATCATATAGGTTAGTCAATTATCTCAAGTAGCAGGTGTTCATATGGTCATTTTTTTCCAATTTATTGCAAGCAATAATTTGTGACTCCATTAAGGAATTGGTCTCATACTTTAAAATATAATTTAACTAATAATCTTGCTTAAATTCAACCAAGTGGCTAGGCCACTCATCCATGTCTCCCAAACAAGTTGATTTCCAACTTGTTTTAATTCACCTCATTCCATAGGGACTAAGCCCCATAGCCTGTTATTGGGAGACAACTAGAATAGAGTGGGTGGGGATTAGAGTGACAACCCCCACCTTGAGCGTTGTCATGACGCTTATACAATTCAGGCATGAACAGATCCAAAGTTTTGGCATTAAAATTTAATAAAATTATGTTGACCCTTGGATAAATTAAGTGGGTCTTGGTAGTGATAAAGTTTTGTCTAAGTTGTCCTCGAAGGATATTTTTATATTTTGAAAATGGTGTCAAAATGGGAATTAAGGTAGACCCCATTAAAAATTAAATTTATTAATTTAATTTTTGCCTAATGTTAAGGAAAAATCTACTTTTAAGTGTATTCTATGGTAGGTCATGTTGTCACAAAACCATGTACTAAGGGCTGCTACTTAGTGAGATCTCATGCAACTGTTTCAAACCAGACTTTAGACTAAGGATTAGCCTCCCTAGTCAGAGAGGGCTCTCTCACAGGTTTTGATAAGCTTTTAAGGGCAAAAAGATGGCTAACTCTTTATAACAGTGAATGAATTTTAAACTGGTTGGAACAACAAAATCAAGGCTTCTTCCATTGGGCTCATGGAGTTAAACATTTCTACAGTAAACAAGCAACTATTGCATCATAGAAACCAAGGCATATAATGTCTCACTGTTCAAAAGATCAACTAAGAAGGACTGCAACTCAACAAGACATACACAGGAAGTCTGAGCATCAATGATGAATTCAGAGTGATTGCATGTCCAGTGAACTGTAAAATAAGATACATAGAACCAAAACCACACACATTCTGAACATTTGGGACACACGATGAATCTTGGGAAGAAACAATATGCTTTCTATTACTGTGAAAAGAAACTTACATAAACCAATATGAAAACTCTGTCTTTTTTGATAAAAATCTCCAACCCTTGATACATCAGAGTTTTTCCTATATATAGGAAACAAAACTAAACTAACTTGAGTCTCCTCCTCCAGCATGAGGGGAGCTCGGAAACCTATCATTAACTACCTTATCCATATTGAAACTAATTTACTAAATACAGAGGTATTGCCTTTAATACAAAAGAGTCCTAGTTCTAATCAAATTCTGCTACCATCTCCTCGTTTGCTTGATTTCCTCCTGATCTCTGACAGCTGTGTTCTTCTTGTATGAGCTGAAATGTATCTTGAGGAGTATCCGTTGTATTTGCTGCCTTGGATCCTGAGTGTGTTGCTGACTCAACCATTTGATGCAGAAATATCCTCTGTTTTCCCGGTCTCTGTTTTGGTCCATGTTCATTTTTCAACAAAAATGCTTTAAGCTGTATTAATGACCTTTAATGACCATGCCATAACACCTTTTGCCTGAATAATCTAGATGTTTTGTGAATGCTGCCAGGTGTTGAACTCAAAACCCTGGTAATCCTACCAGAAACCCTAATTCTGCGGTCATAAAGGTACTTTATGAAACTAGGTAAAGACAAAAGATTTTACCTTTATGTATAAGCTTTACATTTGTCAATCTTCTGAAGGCTTAAACAACCATGGTGATTCCCTTTCCATCCTCGAAGCCTTACTCCACAAAATTCGGTGACCTCAGCAATGTTTTCAAATTTTCCCTTAAAAATAGTCACCTACAGCAGTTTCGTAGCGCGCTATGAAACTGCTGTTTTTTGCAAAAACACAGTCTTCAATCATTTCAGACTGTTACAGCTTTCCTCTTTGATCCCAAAATTGCTTACTATCCTTTCTTCAATACATGCCTCAAAAAACATTAATTAACTTAAGAAACATGAAACAAAAACTTGGTGCAATACTGAAAATTAATTCATTTGGCAGCTAACTTGCCTAGCTGAGCCTTCAGCTTTGCAAGTTCACTTTCCATAGCTGCAATCTCAGACATTGTCTTTTCGAAATTGGCCAACTCCTGGTCAGCTGCTTCCCATTTTTCCTTAGTGGATGAGGTTTTCTCTTTCTTAACCAAAGGAGTCTTTTCCTTTATCTCTTTCTTTTTGCTCTCCTTTGTTTCTTTGGCCTGAGCTACCTGCTTTTCTTTTTGTTTGGTCTGCTCTCTGGTATAGATTATTCTTTTGGTCTCCTGTACCTTCTTTGCCGTCACTACCTTTTCTGCCTTCACTGCCTTTTCTGCCTTCTTTGCTTTCTCTACCTTAGGCAATGGTTTAGTTTGCTTTGTTATTACCTTGGCAGTCTCCTCACCCTTTGGGATTTGTTCTGCTGCTTGTGCTTGACCTCTAGTGATTGGTCTTCGAGGCTTAACCATAAATTCCTTCCCAGCCTCTTCGAATCTTAGCCTTTTTGAAGCTTTGGATTTCTTAGAGCTGTCAGGGGATGACTGTGTTAGGTCTATTGGCACGGGCTCCACCTGTACAGAAGTAGCTTGCTCAAAGTCAATTGCTTCTAGCAAATCTTTAAGGCTACCCTTTGACATGGGGCTGTCCTCTATTGCAATTGACTTTCCCTTTTCCTTGTTCAACTAGCTCCTTGTTCTGATTTTGGTTTGCTGTGCTATTTCACTTGGCTTGGATGCCACTTTCTGGTATTTCATCTTTTCCTTGGATGGTTTTGGTGTTTCTTTGATGACTACGGGTTTCCCTGATTGTTTTGATTTGTTCTTTGTTTTCTTACGGTCTTTAGCCTGCTGCTTAGGCTCAGCCACTGTAGGCTCTTCAACTATTTTTTCCAGTATAGGTTCCTCAGCCATTATAGACTCTTGAGTCTTTCCTTCTTTTTCTCTGTCTGGTAGTGGGGTTAGACCGGTTTTACTTTGGAAACCCGACATGAAAATGAATGAATCCCAATCCCTCTCGATCTTATTCAGGCTATCTAATACCAGTAACTTGATTAAGCCATGATGGAAGAGAGATGTCTCATAATTTTCCTTTTTATTCTGAACCTTGTCACACATTTTGCCTAGACTCCTAAACAGATAGAAAGGAATATCTATGGAGGTCTTTCCTGTGAAGTGTAACAGAAGTTTGAAATGGTAGGAGTATACTTTAGTGTACCTGCCCTCACAAGTGAGGTACTTCTGAATAGCTGTGAGGAGCAGAGCATAATGCTCTTTGATATAATGCCTGGGAATTGCCTTAGAAAGGTCCTGGTTGACATATTGCTCTTTCAGAAATTCTTTGCATGGTGTTGTATCAAACTTGTAGTTTTTAAACCACTCCTGACCACTCCTTGGGATCTCGGTAACAGCAGAGATAACTTGTGGAGAAATAGGGAATTCTAATAATGCAACTTTAGAATTGAGGCCGCTAAAGTTCAGAGCAAAAGCTTTGGTTACCTCTGTGTGTCC
>APFE031394409.1:343392-367006 GCA_000404065.3 Pinus taeda
GTGATCCTATCTCTAATGGCGGGATGAATCCTATTATGATCTAGATGGGATGTCGACTGACACATTTGAACGGTTTTTGATGACTCACACCCCAATATTTGACACTTCAAGGCAATATACTGCAGAAAATACCCGAATCCCCGATTTCGTAGCGCTGGCAATCATGAAATGACATGCCGCGCTACGCAATGGCTGCTCAGGAATGGTGGAAAATGATTGCGCAGTTAAAAATGGCCAATCATATTGTGCTACAAAACTGTGCAATGTCGGAATGATGTAATCAAGACTAGATATGCTATGGGAGATGGAAACTAACGGTTTTTTACAAGGACATACCTCAATATCTTTGGAAAAGACTAATTTTAAAGTGATAGACCTAAAAACCTATTGACTTGAACCAAAAATTTTATATGGATCTTTGTACATAGATGAACTTGTAGTCTTAAGTGATAACAGGTCAGATCCCCCTTTTGTTCCCCTTGAACGTGTATATATAGGGCACTCGTTAGCTCTCAATTCTCATCATTCCACTCATCATCATTTGTATAATTCGCTGTGAAAGTTTTGAGGCCAAGGGGAGAAATCTAGATTTGAAGCAGTTCTGAGTTTTTGAACATGTTTGGGGCTTTATTGTTTTATCTTTTTGTATGTTTTTGTCGTTGGATTAAAGCCGATTTTCTGAGGCCTAATATGAGGCCATCCTTGAGCCAAACGTTTTCCCTCTTGAGGCACATTTTTGGCCACTTTGAAGCCGTTCCAGAGCCAATTTGAATCGGGTTTTGAGACTAGTTTGAAGTTGTATTTGAGGTAGTAAGGCAAAGTTGTTTGAGGGAAAGTTTATGTTGTTTTACCCCACAGAAAAGAGGCTATAATAGGGCCATAGTGGGACCTAGTTATCCTATAGAAGAGAGGACAGATTCGAGCTTGTCCAAAGGTAGTGTTGAAGGACCAAATCTAAGCCTATCTAGGCCATATGAGAAGGCTGAAGTTAGGCATGTGAAAGGAGGTTAAATCAAGTCTGTGAAGAAGGGAAGATTGAGGGTTTGTCGAGACTTTATTTTTGTGGGTATACTGAGCTCCAAGGACTAATTTTAAGCTAATCCTAAGGGTAAATTTCAATGGCACCTTTTTTGTGATTGAGTTCAGAAGTGGGGGCTAAAGGATATATTAGTCAAGGGATTAAGAGGCTTGTTTTAGGCTTGCTCAAGAATTTGTTGAAGAGATTATTAGGGTTTGATAAATCTCAATAAAAGAGATAGATATGGGGCTTAATAAATCTCAACAAAAGGGACATATTTGAAGCTTGATAAATCTCAACAAAAGTGACAAATTTTAGGCTTGATATAGCTTCGCAAAAGGACAAATTTAAGGGGTAGAATTATGCTTGTTTAGCCTATTTCAAAGATAGATATGAGGACCAATATTTTGGAAAATATGAGGTAAGTGTGAAGCAAATAAGCAACAAAAGATAACATACTTAGCAAATATCATAATGACTAGACATCTTCTTCGAATTGATATCTGAGGTATGAGTTAGAGTCTTTCTTTGTTTAGCTGTTCAATTATATATCATTAAAATATATATGTATATTGCAGGATAAAATCAGATATACAATAACATTTAAAGAGCAGACATTGAGGTGGTTTATTCAATTTTGAACCCAAATCAGAGCAACAATACTTCATATAATTTTAGCATGTATTAATAAAGGTTGTTGATTAGTGGTTGTCATTGATGTCAACCCAAGCAGCACCAGGGGCTACCCCGATCTTGCATGGGCATTTTGACTTGACAACTTACTACGTTCTAAGTCAAGGATCTTCTAGATGGATTCAACTTGTCAAGATGTTTCGGTTGATATATGGCATGCCAAGTAATTCTTCACCATTTGAGAGATATTCATGTTTGAAGTTAGTAACCCCAATTAGTGGGCTAGAACATTATGGGCTTGTGGCATGGCACTCATAATTGGTTGTGGTAATTGAATAGTAAATAATTAATAATAATAAATAAAATTCTCCTAAAATCCCTCCAACGTTCACTTGTTGAGGACCCTCTCAACTCAAGACATTAATATAAATAATGACCCTCATATCCTCCTCTAGTAGGGATTTTGTGGCTTCAAACAGGGCATCATGGAATTTTTGCTATAATTTGTTTTTTGTGAAGCTTAAGAAGCTGAAAGTAAAACCCATTTGAGCAGAAATCGTGATGAACCTCATGACCCAATTGCAGATCTTGGTTCGCTATATTTTTGGAGATATGATATGAGGAATTTAGGGTTTTTGCAGGATCCCGGATTCCATTTCAAACATCTAACGTTGGGAAAATCATCATAACGTTCTCTCTGGGGATTGGATTCAAATTTCGTAAATTGTCACAGCAAGAGGACAGACTTTAGTTTGTTGGGTATTGTTTTCAGGGCTAAAGGTCGCAACAATGACATGTGGCACTTCGTACAAGTTCACTCTACTAAACCAGGCTATAATCCGGTCATCGTGGGAGATTGGGCATAACGCTTTCTTGAAGAATCCAATATTGATCATACCTATGGGGTTGGAAAGAGGACTCACAGGGATATCACAGGACATAATTTTAGACCCTAGAGATCCGAAATTACATAGATACAACATATTCAATATCAAGATCCTAGAAGGCAAGAAAACATATGCATTCACGGATCACTGCAGTAAGGACCACACATCAATAGTCAAGGGTAAGTCTCCTACAACAAGGTATGCATGATTAGTGTTTACATTTGAATTTTGAGTATCATCTCTAACATAAGTTTTGCACGACAATGTAAGTACATACAGGGTCTCGGTTATATCTCTATGTCTATATATGTCACAATTTGTTTTGATACCACATTTCAGATGTCCTATTCTTGATACTACACATTTAATGCTACATGTTATTGATGCTACACCAAGTCTGCTAAATCTATATGATGTTGTAAGTTCATGTTACTTGTCTTGTCATAGTTGATAGAATGATCTCTGTTGTTGTACTTAGAACTTGGTCCATCACAAGTCTAGGGTCTGTCATCAGTTTTATTGTATATATCTTTAGGTCAGCTCTGGATATAGTCTTGCATAGAGTCCAGGCCTATATCAAGAGTGGGAGTCTTTGTCTACTACTGCAACAAGTCAACAACAAAAGTGACAAGCACACTTCAGGTACGCATTGTAATTTTAATTTGTATTTATTCATTATTATGCACTTACATGTGTTTTTGTAGGCAAAGGTAAGTTGAAGGGTATTTTGTTTTGTTTTGGTTTTGGTTTCGCTGGGAAAAGTTTGCATGCAGGTAGAAGAAGATTCAAGTACAACTTCAAGCAAGAATTCAAGAGTAGAAGTATCAAATCAAAGGAATCATTGCAACATGACATCCTTTGAAGACATGACAACCATCCATATATTGTGAAGAAGTGTCAAGGCCAAAGTCATCATTGTAAAGTTGTAAAAATGTCATCATTGGAAGAGTCATTAATGTAAAAGAGTCAATCTTCATAGAGTCAAAAAGGAATTATTGGGAGGTATAGGAGTCTCTGTTGGGATGATGTCATGGTTTGGTTGCAGGTCATAATGTGATTGGGTGTTTGGTCAAAATCATTGTAAATCATATTATATCGTGGATCATTGTCCTTGGTATGGTAATCCACATTCTTGTCTCATTTCTGTCATTATAGGGTGATAGGGAGGTGCCAGGTTGGTGCATGAAGTCGCCTATAGGTTGGAGCCTGTGAACACTTCTGGGTGGTAGGTTGGTCTAAGATGTTGTGGCATCCATTCAAAAGACTACTGAAGAAAGCAAGGCGCTGGGGTGTCGTTCTAGTGGGAGTTGGAGAAGAATTATTTTCTAGAATTCTAGGAAGTTGTTGCTCTCATTTCAGTTGGGGCTGAAGATTAAAGAATTTATTAGAAAAGAGTTCGGCGGTTTTTCACTCAAAGGGGTTTTCCACCTAAAATTCTTGTGTCTACTGTGTTCTTTTATTTACTGTTACTACTGCATAAACATTAATAATAATTGAAGATTAACTAATGCTCTGAAAATGTTTAGAAGTTATAATTTCTAAGGAATACTGATTCATCCCCCCTCTCAGTATTTCCAATAGAGGTAACTGTGAAGTTATTAATTTTTGGATGCTATTGTAGTTGGTCATTGTCCCTGATACGAGAGTCCACAAATCCTTGTTCTTCCATATTCCATTTTAAGGGTGGTAGGGTGATGAAAAAAATATTTAAGTCTCCTTCAGGTTGTTTCTTGAGAATAGTTCAAGGTGGTAGGGTGCTGCTAGGGCAACAAATTTAAGCTAATAGGGAGTTGGCACATCCTTTCAGTTGGTGCTAGTAAAGCTAGGGTGTTGGTGCATCCTTTTAGGGAGTTGGTGCTTCTAGATAAATTTGAAATATTTTATAACTAAGTAATAGGGAGCAGCGCTTCCCTTAGGTCATTGCTAATGAATTATTTTACTCTTCATATATTAGAAGCATTCAATGGTTTTCTCCTGCATTGGGTTTCCACATAAAATTTCTTGTTTATTGTTCATCTGTTGTGATGTTGTTTTATGATTTTTTTTAATGATAATGTTATTTAATTATTTGTAAGTGAAAAACCAATTAAATACTAATTCACTCTCCTCTCAGTATTCCCAACATTTCCAAAAGCATGATATGATAGATATGTCATAAAAGTTTGAAGTAACATGCTGTACAAAATTGTAGAAAAATGTTGTCCAATACGTCAAAAGGTCTAAAAAAAAGAATGTAATAATGTGTTGATAACATGCTGAAACCAAAAGTGATCTAGAAATTTTTTTAAGTAAATAAACATGACAAAAAACTATAATACTCGTCACCCATCAGATAACCATTATAAATCATACTTGCTGTGAGAAGAAATTTTTCTTTTCTTTCTACGTTGTGCTAATTGTTCTTGTTGACTATGCTTTCCATGATATGTAAAATAATGGGAAGACCCATGGGAGGAATCTGGTTTGATAGATTCAACCTTTTGTTTCCCTTGGCTCATTGTGGGATGGGGGATTTAAGCTTTCTTTATCATGATAATGTGAGCATGAGAAGTCATGGATTGAGGGTGATGTGATGGTTGTGCCACTAGAGGAGGAGGAGGTGGTGGTGGTAAAGAGGAGTAGCTCTAGCCTTATGTTTCCCTTGGCTCATTACAAGTTGGGGGATTTAAGATTTATTTGGCATGATAGGGTGAATAGAAGATGTCATGGATTGAGGGTGATGTGATGGTTGTGCCACTGGAGGAGGAGGAGGTGGAGTTGGTAAGGAGGACTAGGCCATCCTTGTATAGGTTGTTGCTATGGATAAACAACATCTTGCCAACCATATTTGGAAACGATGTCAATATGGCCTAAGAAACATGGGGATACTGGTATTCCAATACTCAGTGGAGGATTTTCAGGTGGATGCGGTGGGTGATAGGCTTGATGTCTAGCAAAATTAAAGAAGCTTGTTTGAACTAGCTTATTGAATTCTTCAGAATCAACATCAAAGTGGATGGAGAATATGAGTCTCTCATTCCCTCTATTCCATGGGTCTCTCCCTATTTATTCCTTCCACTGTTATGTCCACCTCAGCTAAAGGAACTCATGCTTGATTCTACGTTTTTATGCATGATGGCTAGATGAAAATGTTTCCTGGAGCTCTTGTTTCTTAGCACTTCCCTCTTCTTTAAGTTTTATCAAGATTTTGGTTGGATGCTAAGGCTCAAAAAATAATAGACATATCTAGAATGGCCGTCTAAGGGCATGTTTTAGTTAAATTGGATAAGTGGCAGCGAAAACGATGTGTTTCTTTGATATTAGCTCTGTAGTTACTATGTGATATTCAACATCTATATTTTACTCCATTGTCCTCTCTTTTGGGTCGTTTGTTGTAATTTTCTTTTATTGGTTCCCTACTTGTCTCATCCTATTAGGAAAGGGGTTTTGAAAAGCCTATACGTTGATGCCACTGAAAAGGAAAAAAAGAGAGCATGTACCAAATCATAAAATGTGGAAAAGTGGAAAATGATGAATTATGGTTAAAATGCAAGTTAGCTTGAGCTCTACCCCTTCATGCAAGGCCATCACCCAAGTACCATTGCATATCCAATATATAAAAATAAAAGGGACTTCAATAAACATCTCAATCCCTATAAATAAATAATTTCCCATCCTAAAGGGGGTTTCAAAAAACAATGAAGGTTGAAAGCAAGCTAATTAAAGAAAATAAAAATGCTAATTAAAGGAAGGAAAGGTAGTGTTGAGGAAAGGGTAAATCAAACAATGCAAGCACTCCCTCCATAAAGGTTCCCATGGGCGATGATATTGCATAGCCCATGTATAATATTATGACACTTCTCATGAAATCTACACCTAACTATATCACTTATTACTTATTCCTATTGGTTTAAGGGTCAACCTAGAAATTGTTCCTTACACTAGGGATGGAAGCACCTAACAGGTGTACATGTTGACATCCCTAGACCTAAATTTGGAAACATATATGAGGTATTAAACCAATGTAAATTTTGAATAACATAATGTGATATGCTTATATGGATTTGACATTAAATACAATCCACTTCTATTCTTCAATAACTCTTCTATGCATGTTAGTTGGTCTTACTTGATTTCTTGGGTTTATGTTTAATGATGATATAAACATGGTCATGTTCCTTTGGATGATGTTGAATATTTTTCTCTTACATTTCATGGAAAATTATATGTAATCTTTGGAGGTTGTTCCACTTAATGATTCTTCTCTTATACTCCATGGACAATGTTACATACCCTTTGGAGGGCGTTCTACTTGATGATGGACATTTGACACTTGATGTGAGCATTGAGCTTGATCATGGCTTGGTACAATTCCTAAGAATCCATACATTGGATCTTGGATGTTGCACATATTAGGTGATGTGATATATTTTACATGACAAGGGGTCTTAGATGGATGGCATTATGCTTGAGAAGGAACCTTTTTTATGATGAGTCATGACCATTGGATAGGGAGACATGTATTTTGATGTTTCATTTCACCTTTGAGGAGACACATGTATTTTGGATATGACATCACCCTTCTCGAGGTTTTCACTCACACATGTGGACTTTTTTAGGGCATTATTCATTGTATCATTTTTTTAGGCTAATTTGGGGGTTAACTTGAGACTTATCCACCTTGTATAATGATTTTTATGTTTTTATGACTTTTAGCCCCAATTTTCATTGAGTTCTTGGTTTATCTACCATAAATAATGGAGCGATAACTTTCATTTGATAATTGGTGCACTTTTGAGACACATTTCTCTTGGATTATATCTATTTTCTCTAGTTAGCTATGCAACACTAGTTGAACGACTTTCATTGGGGACTTGTTGATGTGTACTTAAACACTTTTTTCTTGCATGGATTATTGTAAAACTTAGATGAATGCATGATAAAACTAGTAGGTGGAATTATTTATCTTGGTTATTATTCTATAGATGATGGTGATTAAGTGTCAATAAAGTGGTTGTATCATTTTGTTTTCATTGTATTTCTTAAACAAAACTTCCAAGACTTTAAGGTGTTGAGAAATCAATGCATGTAGGTATTAGGATTTGATTCCTACTTTCTTGATAATTACTTGTGATTTATGTTGGATTATTTTACTTCTTTATTATGTTTTCTTTCATCAAGAAATTACCAAATTAAATGTACATGAAGATCAGAAGAACAAGAGATATAAGATGTAGGCACTCAGCCAAGGAAAAACCTTATCTAGGGGAAAACCGAGTCCAACTCTTCCACTATTATATTCAAATCAAGATGAGACAATCCAAGACCTTTTATACCTATAAAAAGAACTCCTCCAATTAAAAATTCAACCCTTCCTTCAAGTAGATGACCTCTGCCAAAGTTTCTAAGTGTCAGTTCTTAAAATGCAGCTTCAATCCAAAATTTTGGCCCCCATCTTTAGAATTTCGGACCTACAATTTTAATTCAGGAATTTTGGCCCCAACTTTAGTCTAGAAGCCCTGGAAAAATTCACATGTGAGAGAGAGAGAGATATGCCTAGAAACTTCAATTTTCCTTCTTTCTTGGATTATGTCTTCTTCTCCTACACTTCGCTTTCTTTTCCATCCTCTTTCTCTTTGTAGATCAAACTTGTGTGAGTGTTCTTTCAAGTGAGTCAAGTTTCCTCTATTTATACTGCTTCCATGGGGTTGAATTGCCTCCAATAGGGCTGAATTCTCAAGGGCAGGGTCAAATTGGTGAGCAGGGACAAAATGACTATTTTGACTCAAAAATAAATTTGTTTACATGATACAAAAGCCCAAGAAAGGTCTAATAAATACAATAATGACTCTTTTGACTCTTGGAAAGGCCTAAAAGCCTTCAATGGAGGATATGACCTAGAAAATAAATGAAAGAGAATGCAACCCATGCTTCAATACTATTTTTCTTTTACAATAAATTTTCTTTTGACAAATATAATTATGAAGATTGATAATAGTTACATTATTCAATGCGAGGAAGTAGCAAGTGGGATCCTTCTCTTAACTCTTTTTTGAAAATTGATAGCTTAGATTTAAACCTTTAGAATAGGTGAGTGGAATTGTCCTAGTATTTCGTGTCTTGAATATACCCCAATTCTTCGTGATTGTTATTCCTAGACTCCATTAGCCCTAAATTGAGAAAGGAACTAGTCCTCTCTCAATTGTGACAACGAATTATGCTTACAAAATAATTATTTTATTGTTTTAGGGTAAAATAGGGTTTAATTACAACAAAAACATATATTCTCCACTTTTTTTGTCTTAGATGTTATTTTCATAGGGTTAGAAGTTGTTTGGAATATATTGGAAAAATAAGTGTCATTTTAAGTGTATTTTTAGCGATAAACTGGGACTGATGTCCAATGTTTTATTTTTATTTTTTATATTTATCCACTTAAAATTGATGTAATTAATTCTCTTTCATATTTAGCAGTCATTTTTTCATTTATTATCACAGTTTTGGGGGCTAAACTTGCTACTGTTATAAAATAGTTTATTGTTGCAATACGTGATTTTACATGCTAGTTTACTTTAACTAAATGTTATTTCTTGATTATGTGTGTTTTAGGACCTTCTTTTGATCATTATTGGTTGAATTAAGCCTCTAGAAGAGACACTAGATCCTTTGAACTCAAAACTAGGAATTACTTATAAATCCACCTTAAACCTTAATTGCTTATCCTCATTCTTTGGTAGTAAATAATTCTAGAATTCTTAGGGGGGAATTAGCTTATTTTGATTGGATTATTTGACGATTGATCCCTAAGATATATTAGGGAAGCCTTCATTGTGTTAGATTCTATCATCACTAAAATGAGGGGAGTTTTTTTTGAGGTGACAATGTTGACACTCCCGTTGTTGCACATTTTGTAGTTCACCTAGTGAGGTATTGCATTAAGGTGCTAGATTTTGCTATATCAGGTCCCAAGATGAGTATTGTGTAAGAACGGTCCAATTCTCATTTCAAAAGTGTCAAATTCTCCAACACTACCTCTTAATCCATTCGAGTTTACTAATATTCATCCTAAGTGTTCTCGAGGTAAGAGGATGGAAGAGGAAGCATTCTGACGTGGAGAGCTTAGTTGTTGAAATCAATGAAAAAGGGTGAGATTTTTGGAAGAATGTTGTCATTGGTGTCAAAGGGTGAATGAACAGTTAATGAATTGAAACTAACCCTTGATAGGTTGCATGTCTCATGGGTCTTCTTGGTTGGAGAAATGTCCAGGTTTTGTTCTCGATGAAATAGGTTATAACTCATCTCCCCAAGAATCACCATTGAAGAAGTTATCAAATACTTTGATAAGAATTTCATCTCAAGATTGTCTAGGAGTTCAAAATCACACCTTTCTTCAAGTATAACTTCTAGTCTAAATATTCTACCTTCTAATTAGAGAGAATTAGGACAATAAAATCTCATACTCTTCTAAAAGTCTACCACTATGAAATCCGTTGTCCCCTGAAATTGACAATAGTCCTATGCATAAAAATAATTCTGGTTCCAGCTCAAATCCGATCCACAAATCAAGCTCTAGCTCAAATCCTAATAACTATAGGACAATCATGGTGGGCCACACATTCTCGAAGCTGTATATACTGTTCTACATAGGAAGATCTCCACTGACCTTGAGTAGAGACAGCTTAGAGCTAGGGGACAAGTAGGTTTTCGACCAACTCATCAGACCATTAACCACATCTTCACCCTTCGCGCCATGATTGAGGAGGCACAACATCACTCTTCGAAAGCCTACTATTGTTTCATATATTTTTGGAAATATTTTGACTCTGTTTCGAGGGAAGCCTTACTCTAGAGACTCAGATATATTGGCATCTCAATGACCCTATTGATAACTATTACACGCCTATATGAGTCCATCCTTGGTCGTCTTTACATGGTTCATGGGATGTTTGATTTCATTCGAAGTACTATTGGGGTTAAACATGTTTTTCCATTGTCCCCTACCCTATTTGGGATCTATATTGATGAGTTGGAGGCTTGTCTACACTAGCATATCCAGGACATTTGTGTTTGCCTTCTTCACTAGGTCATGATATCTATTCTACTATTTGTTGACGACGTGGTCCTCCTCTCCTCATCTCTGAAAGGATTACAGAGGAAGTTGGATGCCTTAGCTCTATTTTGTGATCTTTGACAGTTGACAGTCAATCTGGGTAAAATCAAGGTTATGATCTTCAATGGGGTGAAGAAAACTTCGGACCTTTACTTCCTATTCAGAGGGGAGGAGCTTGAGATCAACAGAATGTATACATACTTGGGGGTGCAATTCTTAGGACCCCACTTTAGTTTGCGACCAACTCTTCAGCCTCGGATCAAAAAAGGATATGGATCCTTAGCCCTTATTGAGAGACAATTCTTTCGACATCACTTCTAGGAAATCTTGTCTAAGATGAGCCTCATGGACACCTTGATTCATCCCACTGTTCTATATGGCTTAGAGATTTGGGGACCATCTTTACTTGAGTCAGATTGGGTTTCATTTGAGAGAGTCTAGACTCTTCTCCTCCATTGCATCGTTAGACGTGAACAGAGAATACCTCAACACATCATCCTTGCAAGAGTTTGGAGCTCAACCCTTTCGGCTTAAGACAATATTAAGTTTGGTGTCATTCTTGCATCATGTCTAGGGATTTGCAGACTCAATAAAGAGTAGGGATTGTTACCCTTACTTGGCATATTTCTCTTCTAATAATATTGCTCTTTCTACTCCCTTGAGTTGGGATAAATGTTGGTTTATAGGAGTTTTGGATCTCTTAGAGTCAATGGGCATTCAGTTGGATCGTCTCCCTCCTTTTTGATATTCCTTGGATGCTCCTGGTCACCTTCTATCTACTAGAAAATATTTGAACAAGATCATCAGGGAGGACACCTGTAGGCAGTTTGTCCAAGTCACCTAGATCAATCCTTCGAGAGGGTTGTGTGCAAAAATGGCCTTCTACACTGAGCACTTCTTGGTGTTGAGAGACAGGCTCATTATTCAACCCTAGTATATGTTTCACCATTGGATGCATGATCTTCGCATTCCTCTAGGCTAGTTCAGAGTAGGTTCTCATAGACTTTGGGTAGAGACGAACCACCATATTGATAGACCAAATAGAATCTATTAGGTATGTAATTTACAAGAAGTAGAGACCAAGGTGCACTTCATTTTTGGATGCCCTTCCTATTACGAGATTAGAGGAAGGTTCCATTGCTTGTTCAGAGACTCTCAGACCCTCACAGACTTTTTCAGGTATCCCGACCAGAGATGTTTGGCCCTATATATGAAGGAGGATCTTAGGTTCTGAGCGTATATTATTCAGCCTCCCATCAAATCAGACCCCATACAGAGGATCACGACATTTTTTAGGGTACTACCTTCAGACAGGGGCACAAAGAGAATGATTGATACCATTTCATATCCAAACTCTAGACCAATGAGGATTCGTGAGACCTCACCCCACCACATGAGACCTCAATAGCTAAACCATCTCAGATCGGTCCCTGGGAGATGGAGTAGGTCCTCTAGACCTCAGCAGTGCACAAACTCCCCCAGACAATGAGTTAGTGGACAGTTCGCACCTCCCATTGACCCCTCGTCAAGCCACAAACTTTGTGGATTTTTTTCAGTGCTCTTCAGTGAGTCTTAGATATTAGGAGAGATGGGTATGATATTCTTCATCAGGGCATTCCATACATTGTATATTTTATGTTCCCGCATTGTCCCTTTTTATTCATGCATTGTATTTTTTTTTATAAGAGGTTGTTTGGTTCTCCCACATTTTATGGATATCATTATAATCAATAGTCCCTTTGACCTACTTTGTGGTCATTAGTTGGACATAAATATAATTATCTTATCTTATCTTGTCTAGATTAATTTTAAGCTTAAAAAATGGCACCAATTTTTTGATCAAAACAATAAAAAAAGTCTTCAAAATCATTATATCAACAACTTGTCAATAGTCAATATTCCAATAGGAAAAATGGTCTCTTCTAGATGGTAAAAACTAAAAAGGAGACTAAATAGATGATTGATAACATAGAGGAAAAAGAGATCGTGTATAAAAATAAAAATGTGGAATATTACATCGACGTGACACAAGCCAAAATAAGTCAAATGAAGCATTGAAGGATCAAAATATGTTTGTCAACATGACTTAGGGCATAATAGCATCAATGAAAGCAATGAATGCTCCAGAAAAAAATTGCAAGGAAAAAAATGTAATCACAAGTCATGAGCACTCAAACAAGTAGGCCCCAGCTATTGTGCTCCCTCATTCGACCTTCTAAAATCTGAGGTTAGAATAAGGCTTGATCCAAGCAACAAAGTATCTTTAGCAAGATTGGAATTGCATATCAAACTATGTGGTGATACTCTAGATCCAACCAATCGAATGAAGATGCGATGAAAGCCCCGAGTCTACATTGTGCATGCAATCATTAATACTTGCTTTGATCTAGTGGACATGCCAATATGAAGTTTCCTTTACTGATCTGATTTGGCAATCACTTGTCTGATCCAATGAGTGATTGTATATAATCCCATTCTTTGGTGGTAAATAATTCTAGAATTCATAGGGGGAATTAGCTTATTTTGATTGGATTATTTGAAGATTGATCCCTAATATATATTAGGGAAGTCTTCATTGTGTTAGATTCTATCATCAATAAAATGAGGGGAGTGGTTTTTGAGGTGACAATGTTGACACTCCCCTTGTTGCACATTTTGTAGTTCACCTAGTGAGGCATTGCATTAAGGTGCTAGATTTTTCTATATCGGGTCTCAAGATGAGTATTGTGTAAGAAGGTTCCAATTCTCATTTCAAAAGTGTCAAATGCTCCAACACTACCTCTTAATCCATTCGAGTTTACCAATCTTCAACCTAAGTGTTCTCAAGGTAAGAGGATGGAAGAGGAAGCATTATGACATGGGGAGCTTAGTTGTTGAAATACATGACAAAGGGTGAGATTTTTGGAAGAAAGTTGTCATTAATGTCAAAGGGTGAATGCATAGTTAATGAATTGAAATTAACCCTTGATAGGTTGCATGTCTCATGGGTCTTCTTGGTTGGAGAAATGTCTAGGTTTTGTTCTCCATGAAATAGGTTATAACTCATCTCCCCAATAATCACCATTGAAGAAGTTATCAAATACTTTGATAATAATTTCATCTCAATATTGTCTAGGGGTTCAAAATCACACCTTTCTTCAAGTATAACTTCTAGTCTAAATATTCTACCTTCTAATTAGAAATAACTATGACAATAAAATATCATACTCTTCTAAAAGCATAACACTACGAAATTCGTTGTCCCTTGAAATTGACAATAGTCCTATGCATAAAAATAATTATGGCTCCAACTCAAATCTGATCCACAAATTAGGCTCCAGCTCAAATCCTAATAACTACAGAACAATCATGGTGGGCCACACGTTCTCAAAGTTGTATGATACTATTCTACATAGGAAGATCTCCATTGACCTTGAGTAGAGACAACTTAGAGCTAGGGGACAAGTAGGTTTTCGACCAACTCATCAGACCATTGACCACATCTTCACCCTTCGCGCCATGATTGAGGAGGCACGACATCACTCTTCGAAAGTCTACGATTGTTTCATAGGTTTTTGGAAATATTTTGACTATGTTCCGAGGGAAGCCTTACTCCAGAGGCTCAGAGATATTGGCATCTTGACGACCCTATTGACAAGTATTAGGTGCCTATTGAGTCTGTCCTTGGTTGTCTTTGCATGGTTCATGGGATGTCTGATTTCATTCGAAGTACTATTGGGGTTAAACATGGTCGTCCATTGTCCCCTACCCTGTTTGGGATCTATATTGATGAGTTGGAGGCTTTTCTACATGAGCATATCTAGGACACTGGTGTCTTCCCTCTTCACTAGGTCATGATATCTATTCTACTATTTGCTAACGACGTGGTCCTCCTCTCCTCATCTCTAGAAGGATTACATAGGAAGTTGGATGCCTTAGCTCTGTTTTGTGATCTTTGAAAGTTGATGGTTAATGTGGGTAAAACCAAGGTTATGATCTTCAATGGGGTGAAGAAAACTTTGGACCTTCACTTCCTATTTAGATGGGAGGAGCTTTAGATCACCAGAATGTATACGTACTTGGGGGTGCAATTCTCAGGACCACACTTCAGTTTGCGACCAACTCTTCAGCCTCATCAAAAAAGGATATGGATCCTTAGCCCTTCTTGAGAAACAATTATTTTGACATCACTTCTAGGAAATCTTGTCTAAGATGAGCCTCATGTACACCTTGATTCATCCCACTGTTCTATATGGCTAAGATATTTGGGGACCATCTTTACTTGAGTCATATTGGTCTTCAGTTGAGTCTAGACTCTTCTCCTTCATCACATAATTAGATGCGAACAGAGAATACCTCAGCACATCATCCTTGCAAGAGTTTGGAGTTCAACCCTTTTGGCTTAAGACAATCTTCAGTTTATTGTCATTCTTGCATCATGTCTGGGGATTTGCAGACTCGATAAAGAGTAAGGATCGTTACCCTTACTTGCCATATTGATCTTCTAATAATATTTCTCTTTCTACTCCCTCGAGTTGGGATAAATGTTGGTTTATAGGAGTTTCAGATCTCTTAGAGTCAGAGGGCATTCAATTGGACCATCTCCCTCCTTTTTGATATTCCTTAGATGCTCCTAGTCACTTTCTACCTACTAGAAAATATTTGAACAAGATCATCAGGGAGGACACCTATAGGAAATTTGTCCAGGTCACTTGGGTCAATCCTCCGGGCAGGTTGTGCGCAAAGATGGCCTTCTACACTGAGCACTTCTTGAAGTTGAGAGACAGGCTCATTATTCAACCCCAGTATACATTTCAGCACTGGATGCATGCTCTTCGAATTCCTCTAGGCCAGTTCAAAGTAGGTTCTCATAGACTTCAGGTAGAGACGAACCACCATATTGATAGACCAAATAGAATCTGTTAGGTATGTAATTTACAAGAAGTAGAGACTAAGGTGCACTTCATTTTTGGATGCCCTATCTACTACAAGATTAGAGGAAGGTTCCATTTCTTGTTTAGAGACTCTCAGACCCTCACAAAATTTTTCAGGTATCTCGATCAGAGATGTTTGGCCCTATATATGAAGGAGGCTCTTAGATTTTGAGTGCATATTCTTTAGCCTCCCATCAGACCAGACCCCACACAGAGGATCACGACATTTTTCAGGGTACTACCTTCAGGCAGGGGCACAAAGCGAATGATTGATACCATTTCATATCCAAAATCTAGACCAATGAGAATCCGTGAGACCTCACTGTGCCACATGAGACCTCAATAGCTAAACCATCTCAGATCAGTCCCTGGGAGATGGAGTAGGTCCTCTAGACCTCAGCAGTGCACAAACTCCCCTAGACAACGAGTTAGTGGACAATCTGCACCTCCCACTAACCCCTCATCAGGCCACAAACTTTGTGGAATCTTTTTTAGTGCTCTTCAGTGAGTCTTGGATATTAGGAGAGATAGTTATGATCCTCTTCATCAAGGCATTCCATACATTGTATCTTTTATGTTCCTGCATTGTCCATTTTATATTCATGCATTGTATTTTTTGTATAGGAGACTATTTGGTTCTCCCGCATTTTATGCATATCATTGTAATCAATAGTCCCTTTGACCTACTTTGTGGTCATTAGTTGGACATAAATATAATTATCTTATCTTATGTTATCTTATCTTTTCTAGCTTAAGTTTGAGCTTAAAAAAATGGCACCAAATTTTCTTATCAAAACAATAAAAAAAGTATTCAAAATCATTAGATTAACAACTTGTCAATAGTCAATATTCCAATAGGGCATAATAGAAACAATCAAAGAAATGAATGCTCCACAAAAAACTTGCAAGGAAAATAATGTAATCATAAGTCATGAACACACTGAGACATGTAGGCCCAACTATTATCCTCCCTCATAACTCTATATATATTTCTCCCATCCGTGATCCTAAGGCATCAAATGAGAAACAACATTCGACCTTCTAAAATCCGAGGTTAGAATAAGGCTTGATCCAAGCAACAAAGTATCATTAGCAAGATTGGAATTGCATATCAAACTATTTGGTGATACTCTAGATCTAACCAATCAAATGAAGATGAAATGAAAACCCCGAGTCTACATTGTGCATGCAATCATTAATGATATGTATACTTGCTTTGATCTAGTGGACTTGCCAATATGAAGTTTCTTTTACTGATATGATTTAGCAATCACTTGTCTGATCTAGTGAGCGATTGTATATAATCCCGTTCTCTTTCTTGACCAAAATTGTTTTGGTATGCGACTGAAGGTTTAGTGCAAAGTTAAATATCTATTTTTTCTGGCATAGATTATATCAAAGGGTGAATAAATTGTTGATCTTGTTTGTATTGGATTAATTTCATGGCTAAATTATATGTTTGGTTTCTTTGCCTTTTTGGACCAACCTTTGGTTGTATATGATCCACACACAAAGTTTTTTTGACATCATTTTCACTCATAACTAGTATTAGGATTCATACTCGAAGCCATAGTTTGTTAGAAAAATCATGATCATATATGACAGGGGTTTGGTTTGGTAAACTGAGTTCGAGATAACTAAAATTTGGTCATAGGGTAGATGAAAGGCACATTGAGTTGTGATTGAGAAAAGAACTCTAGGGACTGAATTTTCATGAGTACAAGTTCTTTGATGATGATAGAGTGAGACAATACTTGATGAGAAACCATGGTTGATGAAGAAGACGATGGCCATATTGCACAATTGTTGAATTTGTTCAATGTTGTTGTAATTGGTGTTGATTTTACAATAGTCTTCTACTATGATAATTATTTGTGATGATTTTGATCTTTTTATATTCTTATTCAACATTTCATCATTCAATAATGACACATAAGACATTAGTCATACAAAATTTAAGACAATAGGATCATAAAGAGACAATGAAACAAGAACAAACGAGATCTAACCTAGGAAAGCCCCCATGGGGAAAACTCAACCATTGTTTTCCTTAGAGAATCAATGAAATAAGAGATACATCAAATTCAACTATCCAACAATATGACTAATCATCAAGGACTGATCCAACCATCCACAATTCTATCAAAAAATATCTTTGCAACAAGGTATCTAAGAGAGACAAAAATGTCCTACAAATCTGCCTCAAAACACACACTATACCAAAAAGATATGACGTAGAAACAAGGTCTCAAGAGGCGCCAAACCTTATCCTCTATCTTAGTATCAAACTCATATGATGCCACAAAACCTATGCCTCAAAAATTTTCACTCTACGTTAGGAACTTCATATCGTATCACAAATAAGTGTACCTCAGAAAGCTCATACAAAATTAAAGCACATTGATTGCTAGAGTGAGAAAGCATCTTCCTTCTACTCTTCATCCTTTATCTCCTTATATTATTTGCACAAAACAAAGATACATAAGATGGTCATAAGTTTGTCCTTCATGGGTATTGAATAGGCTTATTTATAGCCTTCTAACCATGCAAAATGGTGTGTCTCATGGGTAGGATGACTTGACTCATGGAGCGACGACTTGGTCACTTATGTTGCTTTTCCACGGTACTAGAATCTAGTTTAGGGTATTAGAATCACTAACACTACCAATCCAAATACCACAATAAACTACTTTTCATAGAGGAATAAAATACAAAAACAAATCTGCTAGTGCACAAAATATAGACAACGTTTTACAATTTTCAACAACCCAACTTCGTTATATTAACAAATTGTAATACAATTGTCTAGAGATCCCACACTAGGGATAATGGCCCTCATACATCTTATTATAAAAGAATACAAGAAAAATATACAATGAGCGTTTATCTGATATAGATCTCTTCACAATTGCCTTGATCATGCCTTGAACACAACTTCTGGCCCTTCTACTCCCAATCTGCTGTTCCTGTCTCTATTAATGGTCTTACTCCTTTAGGTCATTGAAATTGACTTCTTCAACCACTCTCTAGATGATTTTTAGTCCTTCAATGCATCAACACATAGAGACTCCTATTGATTTTTTCACAACTCCCATTATGAACAACTGTCAACTTCCCACTACTGCTCCTCATCTTCTTTGAGACTTCTTCCCTCTAATGTCTTCCTACACTGCTCCAATGAAGAAAAAATTCAAGCCGAAGGGATACCACCTAGCACTGCAAGATTTCCTTCTCTTCAATGAACCTGAACTAGTCAAACAACTCCCTTTGAATTCCTTCTTTTGTCCTTCAAAGACTAGTCACTAAGCCTCCTGCAAATCTACCTCTCCTAGTTGTCCAAGTGTCCTTCCCTACACTACACTTAGGGATCCTTTGAGAACCTCACACCCAACCAAATCTATCCAATATGGACCTATCCTCTAGTAACAAACCAACATGAAACACATCACAACATACTTTTTTCTCATTTCTGAGCTAATGTACACCTGCTATTAGGTCTATGATCTGGTTATGGAACATTGCAGTCTACGTCAACCCTAACCTGTTACTCAAACAAGCCTCCTACAACTTCTTGCTGCATCCCTTAGGTTTCTAATACCATACAATGTTTTTGTAGATGGATTCCAACCCTTGTTTATGCCTTACAACCCCCTGCAACCTAACGTATAGGGATAAACCCTTTCTCCAACCAATTCTATAGATCCGTGGCTCCTTTTGGAGGGCTGAACATAGACAAAATTACACCAAAACTACCCAAGAAATACCTTCGCCAACTTGGCCTGCTACTCAGATCTACTCAACCCTTAGACAAATATGCCAACCCAAGCTCCTTTTACCTTCACTGAGGTTTTTCCTGATCTGTGGTTAAGTCTAGACATGCTTCCTTATGATTTCATTTCTCTTAGATGTTTGTTTGAGGTCTAGATTCCCTTATATTTATACCTTATTGTGGGTGCAATGAACAACCCTTGAAAGGGAACCTCTAACAAAAGGACGACATGCATTTTGTGTCATTTTAGCCCACACTTATAAACAAAAATTCATATCTTTCATTGTAGACCTATGATCTTGGTGCTTGAGTTTCTCATTGCTCCTCTAAGGTTCCTCTTTCATCTCCAAGAGTCAAATCAACAAAAGTCAACATGGTTTTGGCCCAACTCCTTTGGGTAAAAAACCCCCACCTTGGGTTCTAAGTCCAAAAACCACTTTTGCAGAGCCCATTTCTCCAAAACCCTCTAGCCTAGGGTTTGGAGTACCTCCCAACATACACATATCTACACTCATTCTTAGCGAGGGAGGTACTTCCAACACTAGGAAGTCTCCACCATCATCATCACTGGTTACATTAGCCCATCTAATATCCATCATTGCAACATACTCTGTAGAATGAACTATGCTATCTCAGTAGTGCCTCTACCATATCTCATCAAAACCTGAAGATCTCAACAATTTCATAGGGCTAATCCCTTTGAAGCTAGATTCCATCTGAGTCTACACAATCTCCACTGGTTCAACTTTTTGAAGAAAGTGTAACTAGGTTCAGTTTTCATATTGACTAAATAATTATAAATTTATGTAATGAAGAGAAAAGATAATAAAATGTATATTGTAATGCTTGCCTCATGAGTTTCATGAGAAAGGAGTTTTTATAGGTCAAAGAATTCTTCTTAATGTCTTTAGTGATTTGTCATCTTGTCATAAATATATAATTTAGAGTCACGCATATAAAGTGTTGTTAAACTTGAAAGGAACAATTTATTGAAGTAATCATATGCTCCAAGATGTTGTCAAGAAGCTCCATAGAAGTTGGCTCAAGTATGATTGAATATACCCCTTGATGAAGTTAGCCTACCCACAGAAGTTAAGTTGGCCTAGAAGAGGGAAAAATTCCCTATACAAAGGAGGAACTGCGACCTCATTTGTAAAGATCAATTCAGTCAAGTTCTGAGATTGAAGTGTGAGAAAAGGTCATCCTTTTGGTGCATAAGGAAGAGGCAATTTTAGTGAAGAACAAAGGGAGTCTAGCACAGTAATAAGGGCTCTCTATTTTGGGTCTATGCCTACCTTACATCTCTGAGGTAGGATGAAGGTCACTTCGGGAGAGAACAATGATATAAAAAAATTGCTATCTAGTGCCAAAAGAAGTACGAAGAAGAAGGACCATACAACAGGAAGTAAGGGATTGCAAGGTGTACAAAAGAGAGACAATAATAGTCTCTGTCTTGATCTCATATATTTTAGGAAGAGACAGAAATTATACATAGTGTGAAGGAGGGTTTCCACATCAAGAAAGAGACCTCGATTTTGTGTATCAAGTATGTACAAATAAGGACCAAAAAGGAATTTCTAGAAGGTTGAGTCTAAATATAAGGAAGGATGGAAAGAAGCTTATGTAAAGGTCTATTAGACTAGGGATTGAGTTTCCTTAGTTCTGGTACAAAGCAGTGAAAAAAAGGAAGATCAACATAAGGATCCTAGAAGACAAGTGACAAGGTCTTGGAGGCATATTGAAGTAAAGGGTCTAGGGTTTGGAATTTGTCAATCGAAGCTTCAATAAGAGAAAATTGTAGAAGGTTTTTCCTCTCTAGGAGAGAGAGGTTTTTCCTTGGCTGAGAGCCAACATCTTGTGTTCTTGTCTCTTTTATTGTTGGTAACTTTTTGATGAAGTAAGAGAACACACACTAATAATAATAAGATAATATTGTGCGAATAAGAAAAGTAAATTTTTTTCACAAATAGTTATCATTGTTATAAGAATCTCATCCTAATATAAATGCCCAAGATTCAGTCTAAGCTACAGCCGAACATGGGCCATCATTACTGCAAGCTAGTCATACAAGCACTCATCCTCCTGGATTAAACAAAACTTGTGCACATCCTTCTAATCTTAGATATGCAACATCACGATCCAATGAAGAAACTAGCCTGCCATCATGCAGTGCATCACATGAAGCAATCTTGATCATACCAATCTCATCCATGCCTGAGAAATCCATGAGATGTCAAAATGATCCATGGAAAGTCAAAGTAAGTCCATGATAAAAAACTTTCAATACACTAAACTATTGTTCACCAAGTTCACCACCAATTTGCCAGAACTCCCAACCAATATTGCTACCATGCTAGTCAAGAACCAATCTCCATGTATTCAACTAGAGCCTCTCCTCCATGATATAGACAATCTCATCTCCCTATGAGATGCTTCACTATGCACACTTTGATTCACTGGCCCTTCAAAGTAGCTTTGATATCATGTTGTTTTTCCACGATATTGGAATGTAGGTTAGGGTGTTAGAATCAATGACACTACCAATCCAATTACCACAACCAATTACTTTACACAACGAAACAAAATACAACAATAAATCTACTAGTACACAAAATATAGACAACTTTTTACAATTTTCAACAACCCAACTTCGTTATATTAACAAACTCTAATACAATATTTTAGGGATCCCATACTAAGGATAATGGCCCTCATACACCCACTGATACGAGAATACAATAACAAGATACACTGATCATATAGCTGATATAGAGATCCCTAGAACTGCCTTAATTGTACCCTGAACAAAACTTCTAGTCCTTTTTCTCTCAATCTGTAGCTCCTGCCTCTATTAATGGTCCTGCTCCTTCATGTCACCAAACTCTACTTCTTTAACTACTCTCTAGTTGATTGTTAGTCATTCAACACATCAACAAATAGAGACTCCTGCTGAGTTGTTCACAACTCTGTCTGTGAACAAATCTCAACTGTGCACTAATGATCCTAAACTCCTTTACGAATTCTTCCCTCTAATGTATTCTTGGACTACTCCAATGAAGACAAACTTCAGGTGATAGGAATGCCACCTGTGACTGCAAGATGTCCTTCTCTTCAATGAAGTTGGGAATTTAAACGACTCCTGTTGACTTCCTTATTTCATCCTTCAAATATCAGTCATTGAGCCTCCCACAAATCTACCTCTTCTAGCACTCCAGGTGTCCTTCCCTACACTACACTTAGGGCTCCTTTGAGCACCTCTTTGCTGCATTCCAACAACCTTAAGACACCCAACCAAATATGTCCAATTTGGACCTATCCTCTAACAAGAAGCCAACATGAAACACATACAACATACCTTTTTTCTCATTTAAGAGTTGATGTACGCCTGTTGTTAGTTCTACGATCTTGTTAGGGTACACTGTAGTCTAATTCAACCCTAACCTGTTACTTTGACAAGCCTCCTACAACTGCAATCTACCTTCCTTAGGTTGCTACTCCCAAATGTTGTTGTTTTAGATTGATTCCAGCCCTTGTTTAGGACTTCACACCCTCTCCAACCTGAGGTATAGGGCTCAACCCCTTCTCCAACCAACTATATAGATCTACGACTCCTTTTGGATGTTTTTCCACACATAAAATTACACCAAAATAACCCATAAAACACCTTCTCTCAGTCAAACTTCTACTTAGATCTACTCTACCCTCAAACATATATGAAAATATGCCAACCCAAGCTCCTTTTTCCTTCGCTGAGGTCTACTTCTGATCTGCAGCTAAGTCTAGATGTGCTTCCTTATGATTTCATTGCTCTTAGACGTTTTTTTGAGGTCTACATTCCCTTATATTTATACTTTCTTGTGGGTGCAACGAACAACCCTTGAAAGGGTACCTCTAACACAAGGCCGATTTTCTTTTTTTGTCATTTTACCCCACACATATAAACAAAAATTCATATCTTGCATTGTATACCTCCGATATTGATGCTTAGTTGCCTCTTGCTCCTTTAAATGTCCACTTTCATCTCTAAGAGCCAAATCAACAAAATTCAACATTGTTTTGGCCCAACTCCTTTGGGTACAAAACTCCAACCTTGGGTTCTAAGCCCACAAACCAATTTTGTGGAGCCCATTCCTCCAAAACCCTCTAGCTTAGAAGTTGAAGTACCTCTCAAGCTATAAATCTCAACACTCCCTCTTAGAAAGTGAGGTACTGCCACCACTAAGAAGTCTCCACCATCATCATCATTGATGACACTAGCCCATTTGGCATCCGTCATTGCATGACACTATGATGGAAATGAACTTA
>APFE031394409.1:374778-387332 GCA_000404065.3 Pinus taeda
TGCTACCTGAAACCATCACTCGTTCCTCGAAAACGAGTCTTCTTTAAGCTCTTTTCACCTGACTCGTAAAATATGAAAATATTGCCGAGCGATTGGCCTCTCCGGCTCGTTAAAAGGCATCATAAGTGCTATCCCTCCTCTAGATTTTAATATTTTTGGACCTGAGGGATTATTACACAAAAAGATCGAGCGATTGTCTTGTTCGGCTCATTAAAACTATCAAAAATTCATCCCTTTTACGCTTTTATGGACTTAATGGATTATACAACGAAAAAGAATCTTCGGAGTCTTCTTTCCGTTTCTTTCAGACTCTCTAAAATTGAAAGATACCGAGTTATCTTTGTCGTTAAACTCGTTAAAACTAAATAGAGACAAACTCATCCAATAGGACGAGAACGAGTTTCACTATCGCTAGGCTCGCTAAAATATAACGACAGGTTCGCCTGAAGGGCGGATTATAGAACAAGCATATGTTATCCTCATCAAGCTTGACAAAAATAAAGAGATACTGGTCAGCAATGACTGGGGAAAATTGGGAAGAAAACAAGAAGAAACTTTATTGGTAGCAAGTCGCTCTTGAACATGACACTTTCCTTCCACATCCATGCCGGGTTGGGTTGTTCCATTCACTGATCTTCACCATTGGTCTGTCACACCATCCATCTCTGGGGTTAACACTACCAATCCATCGCCAGTGTCGCCGATATGTTCAAGAGAAGTCATTCAGACAATTCACCTGAGTCTCACCCACTGCAATGCATTCATGCTTCATTCCTTCATGACCGCCACCCTGAACCCCATATCGTCAGTCTGTTTTCACCTCCAAAATCATTTGCTTCGTTCTATGTCGTTGATGTGCGATTCATTAATGCCCTCCTGTGATGGGTCGCTTCTTGTTGACATCAGCTCATTATCCAAGAAGTTGACTTAGGAACAACCCTTTCAGTACTTTGAAGCTCGCATGCCTCAATGGCAAGTTTCTCACTTTCGGCGACAGGTTTACATCAATGGCCTTCGACTGAGAGATTTTGTGTGGTGTTCGATGCCAAGTCCTTTATCACACCACATAAATTGTACTGTAGCACCTTGAGGGTCATTGTCATTATTGGTGATTCCTCTCGTGCCTGTTAACAGCTTACATCATTGGCTGGTAATCAGGTGATGTCTTTCCATGTTCGACTCCAAAACATTTTTCACATGGATCGACTTGTACTTCGTCTGAAGATTGGCCGAGTTTGAAGACCTCGGATCTAGTTTCATCCATCCAGGCAGCGATATATTGAGGCATATAAAACATCTAGTGTACATCATTGCTTATCAGATGATCATCCAAATCAAAGGATGATGTGTCCATATCATCAGTCTGTCACACAGATGATCGTCTATCCTATGTACATGAAAATGAGTTTATAAAGCTGAGTATGGGAATGCCCGCCTCAGCCAGATCATAAAAAAAATGTTTTCAGATAATGTGTTGTATTGTATCTTATTACAGGTCACCTCCCAGCTCAGAAAGACTTCAGATCCTCATAGTAAAGCATTTCACCTGACATAAAAAACGATTAACGACCTCATGCTTTAGGGGGCAACTATTATAGACATTTTTTGGCACTTCAACCCAAATCATAAATGTCCATAAACTGAGGGCTCTTAAGTCCCTAAAAGGGTTGCTTCACTACCTAAAGGAACAAGGTCAGCTAATTACATCATCTCCCAGAAGTTCTCCACTAAAAACTGCTCATAAATGGTCAAACCTAGACCACACTGAAAGCTCCATGCAGAGGGTGCGATGCATATCACCTTCCCAATGTACAGGGTGCGATGCATACTATTTTTCTCCTCTGTAGGGTGTGATGTTCAGGAATGGACAAATGGCAGGGACCAAAATGCGAGGTGGAAGATCATGGAATCTTCCAAAAGCTTCCCCTCTGACACTTGCCACTCCATTTTCGACCAGGGATGAGTAAGAGATCTTTATAAGTGGAAGCAGGAACTATCAGAGAGAAGACACTAATCAAGATCCCAAAAGATGACTCACCTCTCTGTAATCATCTATATATGGATCCCTCATCACAGAGATCCAGAGGCTGCAATTTTGTATCTTATAGAGAAGTGTTGTTGGTATTTTGGTGTACATTCACAGTGTTGGGTGATTTTGCTTTGCTTGAGGTGAAGAAGGGCTTCTTAGCTGGAGGATGATGCTGGGTCAGATCTGCTCATGGTTGTAATCCTCTTGCTACATTTTATTTGAAAAAATCTATTCTTATTTCCTTCCATATTCTGGTGTACTTGTTTATATATGCTTGTATATGGTTAATGTACATCTGATCCTGCATTATTTATGAATTAGATCCTTGTTTCTTGCATAGTAGTATGTTGTTTTGATTCTACAAGTCCTTTTGAAGCTGAGCAGACAAAGAGTGAGCGGAAAAACTCTATCAAGAAGGAGAGGGAATCAAGCGCAAGACTCAGGTTGGCCCTCTTGGTTCTCCTCTCATTTATTTTCATAAAAGGAATCAATAGTGGACTTTGATTGTTTGTTTCTAAGATAGCCACCCATCCTAGTGGGAATAACAGAATCTGTGTGGACACTATTCCCGTATAACAAACTGGTCTCCTAAATGTCTCTCCCTTTGACATTAATGATAAAGGGATAAACCCATCAAGCACTCTACTTAACAATCACAATAACTCCTCATGAACACTAGATAGATCTGATCTACAATCATGATAAGAAGCAAAAACATCCATAAATCACTACGTCCTGAAGCAACAACAACACACTCAACTCAACAACAACAAGCTCTCCATGAATAGATGTATCCTAGTAGCAGCAAGCTCAATGAGCTCCATGTACACCGTCATCACTCTCAAGTCAAAGCAACATACATAAGACCATTAGCAACAACAACATTTCCTAATCAGAAGCATCAACATCCTCTAATCAATACAAATTTTTGACACCAAATACATAGTGGCAACACATACATGAAGACAAGGGCAAGGTAACAACACACTCCCTCAACAACAACGAGATCTGATTAACAAACACACCAAAGACATGCTCCCCTTGATCCTTATCTTTGTCATCATCATACACTGAAAGACTTCTTGTTGAAAGCTGCACCTCATGGATCAGAAGATTGACTCTTAACCAAGTAATTGATCGTAAAATACAAGGCTTCATACTTATCTTATATGGTTGAAGCAGTCAATGACTCACTCTAATACAAGAAAAGAGTATATTTTTATAGAGCTTCATATTCATCGAATCATATCAATGACTCTATGGACCATAATTTTACATCATGATACTCTTCATACCAACCAAGAAATTATTAGCACTAAAGCATGCTTACATGTTTGAATAAAAATTTCCATGACCACCAAACAATCTTCTAAATATGGACTCTCAAACTATATTTTTATTGGAACTTTTCCTTACATTTCTTTACTTGACATGAACCATACACAGTTTTAAAAATGAATTGCAATCACCCATATAAATAATCACTATCAGCTCAAGTAGAACCATAGGTAGCATCAACAAGACTACCACTTTCTAATTTATAGATTCCAAATCCAAAGCAAACGCATATCCAACGAAAATCCTTTATCAAGCTACTACCATAAACTATCAAGTGTCATTTACGATACCAAATCATCAACATGTAACATGGATCCTAAGTGAAATCTTCTACAATGAATAAAGGAGCAAACAACATTCTATGGCATACGCTATTTTGACCTCTTAAATGAAATCTTCTCATTTCAACACAACGATTTCCCATAGCCAGATAGGTATGCAGTGCCAAAACAATGTCCAAGGCCAAAACGCTAATCTATTTCTCCATGATAATACAAAATGAACTTGCAACAATATCTTCTTCACCAACCTTGTCTTTTTTGAGGCTCCAACCTCTTGGGTTCCAACCCTTGCTTTACTTCGTCAAGGTATATTTAGTTGTACTTCATGACTCCCAATGTCTTCTTCACCGAGCCCTGGAAATCTTCAACAATGCCTTCACTTACTCTACATGTCACTTCATCAATGATAACCTTGTCTTATCATGAAGGTGTCACCACTACTTTTCATGATACCCAAACAAGATCTCCAAGATCATCTCATGATGATATCATAGTCTCCAATGATCTCCACAAATATTCAATGTGTCTTCGATGAGCAACCCTAGTTTTGTACCTGCACTAAGCCTCTTCAAAATAATTTCTAGGATTTATTCAAAATATTTTCAAAGGAGTCTTCAACAATGTCTTCAATAACTGTCTCAAAACTATTCTCAATGGCCTTAGTGGCATTCCAAGGTTTTTTTGCCTCAAGTTGGCACACACTTCTTCAAATATTCTAGGTCCAAAGAAATGACTCCAAAAAGTTTCCAAGCAAACTCACCCAAGATGCAACTGTGCATTCAATTAATATTTACAAATAAATTTATTCTTCAAGATAGTATCCAATATATCTCAGACGTCCACACCTTTCATCGCTAGTCAAGGCAGTAGAAGTCCCAATTCTATGCCAACAAAACTTGTATAACACTCCAAACAGAAGTCTGAAGATGATCTCGTTGTTGTGTGAGGTATAAGGTTTGACCCTTCCAAATTTGTGATAAATATGATCCTTTGATTCGAAGTTCTGAAGGTGACCGGGCACCATAGTAGATGAGTTGACTGTGGTGAGCTCTTGTAGCTTATGTGAATCAACTAAATGTAGACCTTAAATCCTCATTCCAACCTCTAACTCCAACAAATGATTTCAATACGTCTTTTATCACAGGTTTGCAAGTATGATGGCTCTTTTATTAATTGTCTAAAATTTTGTGCAATTCCATATTATAGGTCTGGAGGCATGCTTAGTTTGAGGTTTAGTGGCTTAGTCTAAGCCTTAGTTTAGATGGTCCAAAATAATCTAGCGGATCCACGTTAAGTTAGGCTTCTTGTAGCATATTTCATAGATGTATGTGGTGAATTAATTGACAAATGCAGAGGTCAATTATCCCAAAAATATTCCAAAAATTCTTCTCGACCTTAAGCTCTTCCTTAGTCTTGTATTCTTCTTTTCCTTGGCATCCCATGCCTCTTACTTCTCTTTTGAGATACCTTCACCGAAAATTATTGGTCAATTGAATGTTTCAAATATTATTTTTATATGATTTTGTTGTTGAACTTAATGAACACGTCTTTTTGGAGGTAGGCTGACATGAATGTCTAAGTGTAAGTTGGCTCAATATTAGAAATATATTTTTTAACTCGAAAATTTAATATCTCACAAACCAATAGGAGTTTCGGGATAGATAATGGCTCATTGGAAAGAGGAAAAAGTACTCTTTCAGATGGTCTAGGTCCCATGTTGAAAGTTTACCTCCAAGATCTTCAATTTCATTTTTATCTGAAACTGTCCTCAAATTGTTTAGTGCAGAAGCTAACTAGGATCTTTGTTTGGCTTCTCAATTGTTTGTCTTCTCTATTGTTTAGCTTCTTTATCATCATAGGATCATGTAGGACATCCATGTCATCATGATAGTGTCTAACAATGAGTGTATCATCCATGCCATCACATAATGGTGCAGCGATATGTTATAGTGCAACATGATTAAGAGAACTCCAAAATAGTCTTCCAACCATCAAATGAGATATTCCATGTCATCATCTAGTCTTCCAACCATGTTATCAAGACCTCATCAAGTGCCATCATCAAGTTTGGTCATTAATCAAGTGTAGTCCTCCATATGTCATCAAGGGTTAAGGTCTAGATGATAAAATAAGGGACATGACTGACATTTGGTACATGGAACTTCTTAAGACTTCTTCATTAGTGGATTGACATATTAATTGATGGCATCCTTGTCGAACAAGAGTCTTAACATCGTCATCTGGATCTAGGCATCTCAAGAATATTTTCCATCTCGGCCAATGCCATATTGACATCAATGACAACCTTGATTAACAATCTCCCCCGTTGTTATTGATGGAAATATTCTTTCCCTTCCAACATTCTCTCCCCCTTTGACAACGATGGAAACGGGGTGCCCAAGTACTCCCCCTATTAAGCTACTTATTTTCATCATATTTTATTCATCAATAGTAGTTCTTCATATGTATGTTACTCCCCTTGTCATGGTGCTCTTTCATCTGGAAATATGGTCCAAGTTTCATATCTTCATGGATGAACCAACTCCCCCTATCTGCATAAAATCCTCTACCTCAAGAAAGTTTACTTTCTTAGTGATAAAATAGAAGAGATCCTAAACAATAGTCCAACGGATGAGAAAGGGATCATATTATTCAATGGAGTTTCTCCCGAGAGATGATCTATCAAAGGATGATTGTCCATATATGACTCATCAAGGATTTCATAGGGCCCATTTATTGATAGCTTCTCCAAGAATGCTCGATAATCACAAACTCCCCCTAACTATATGCAGAGTCTCACCATCAAATACTTGGAATATCAAGGATGACTTCATCAAATCAACATGTATTGTTGGTTGGAGTGATCAAGGGACTTCTAGATCCAATTTTCTTCCTTCTCCATACTTGTGTAACTTTCTTCTTTGGCTTGGTTGACATAGTTTTAGCTTGTTGAGGGACTCAAGTCAAGTTACAGTCACGTTCCATATGTCCAATGTTATGGAAATTGAAGCACTCCATCTTGTTCACGAATAAGAAATCATGACTTCTTATTGCAAGATTTATTCTAGGAGATTGACAGGGACCATTATATTTGTCTTTTTATATGCCCTACAATCCTTTTCCATGTGCCCAAAGTTTATACAAGAATATAAATAACCAAGAAATATACTTTGATACTTGGGAGATGAAGATTTCCTTGATGTACTTTTGAAGTCTTTTTGCCTTGGGATTATTTGATGATATTCATTACCTTTTGTATCCTTGACACCATCTGCATGTCTCCTTGGAATATGATTTATTCCATTGTTGTCTTGACCCTTCTCCTTGCCTTTGATGGAACTGGGATCATCAACATTTCTTTCTGGCTTCCTTACATCGTTGTTGTTTGAAGAATTATCATTCTTGCTTGAGGATTCACCTGCATAGCCAATACCCGATTTATCGAGGGGAGACCTTTGATTACTTATGATGTCATCTAGGGTTTGAGAACTTTTCATGTTATTATTGAGGAAGTCAAATTCATTTTTAAGAAGGAAAATTTCTTCCTTCATTGTCTTGCATTATTCATCCTTCTTTGATAGAATTATCTCCATTTCTTCCTTCATCTTGGTAGCATCACATGATTGGGCCTTAAGAGAAGTGATTTATGATCTTAACTTGGTGATGTCATCATCCTTTTCATCTAGTTGGCATATCATGGTGTTTCTCTCCTTTTCTACTTCATCAACTTGTCCTTCTATGAATGCCAAAACTTCCATCACCTTCTCAGCTCCTTGAGCTTGTTTCCTTGCTTCTTATAGTTGGGATCTAAGCTAGGATACCTCTTCCTTGTATTAACCAATCTTTGCTTCAAGTTTGTTCAAGCTCTTGAGTCTTTGTTTGAGGTGGCTTGAGAAATTTTCTTCCCTTTTCTTTGCCTTATCTAATTGATTTGTCATGGATATGCCTTCTTCATGATGCTTTCTTTTGTTTTGATTAAATTCCTCCTTAATATTGGTGAGATCCTCATCTCTTTCTAGTACTTGAATCTTAAAAAGGTCAACTTCCTTGTATTGTGTTGGTCACCATCTTATGCTTTCTTCTTAAGTTCCTCATTTTCCTTTTTCAAACTGTTAATCTCTTACATGGTAGCTATAAGTTTAGTCAAGAGATATTATTCAAATTCTTATTCTCTTTCTTCTTCTTATAGGTATTATTTGGCCTCGATGTCATCATTCTTATTTTCAGCTTCCTTGATGGGTTCTGGATTTCCTTCTTGCTTTCCATCATATTCTTGACTAGTGGTCATGGTCAATGCTCCTTTTGAGTGAATTTCATGAAGTTTGTCCCATATACCCTTTGCTGACAAACATTTTTCCAAATTCGCCTTTACAGAATTTGATAGACCATTCAAGATTTCCTTCATTGCTTGTGCATTGTACTCCTTGGATTCTTCGTTCATCATGTTATTGGTAATCATTGATTCCCATACTTCAATGCCTTGAGCCATTGAGAAATTTCTCATTCTTTCTTTCCATACATAAATGTTTCCATTGAACAATGGAACCTTCCCATTTTGATTGTCTTCAATTTACACGATTAAGGAAGAGATGTCTTTAGGAGGATTGGAGGATTTCTTCCTTGGCTTTTTGATTTGTGTTCTAAGGATCAACCTTCAAGTTGTTAGGATTTTGAGAAGGTACTGACACTGGTTCCAATTGTTGGAAATACTAAGAGGGAGGGGTGGTGAATCAATATTTCTTTTCAATTGTTAATTTTACTAGTTAGATCACTTATATTTAGAACACAAAATGAAAAATAAGAATAAATGCTCTAATTAATATATTCTTTACAATAAATAAAGTACAATACATGTAGGGCTCAAACACTAGATGAAGACACTAATATTCAATCTCTGAGGCTCCAACCTATATTTTCTAAGCACAAACTTGGACTTCCAAGGCTCTAGCCTTGTCAACTTTGAGGCACCAACCCTATATTTGGTTCAAGCTCCGACCTGGTTTCTTGAGGACTCCGATCTAATAGGGCTATGTTATCACTCCATAAAAACCCTTCAAGTTGAGGAAATGGCTACAAAGGTAACCAAAAACCACACTAGGTTAGAAACTGGTCTTTTCTAGCCGGAGGGGGCTCCCTCACTCTTAAATGTAAATACTTCAAGCACATATTTAAAACAGAGACCAGTTATGACTAAGGAATTTTGAAAATCTTTGGTCGAAGTGTGAATGACCTCATAGGTGGTAATTCATGATCAATTTAGGTTTTAATTTCTTTTACTTATGCAAGTAAATCGATAACTATTTCAAGGTCTTGTAAGCATGACTATGGGATACAAAGGTTGTTTGTAGTATAGATAAGGTAAACTGAAACAAACAAATTCTTCCTCAGAGAAAGAAAAACTGAACATACAAGATAACATGTACGAGCATATAACATTTTATTTGAGTTTGAAATGTGAAGACAACTGAAAAAGAGTAGATACACTGAATTCTAAATCAACTGAGATCAAATACTCATAACACAAAGAAGAAATAAGCAACTGGCATTAAACAAAACAAAATCCATGCACCATACTGTAAGAATCCTTGGATAGTAAGATCGATGCCCCTCAATACATAAGAAACATGTATCATTGATTGATCAGACAAACATGAAATCTCTGAAAATTTAGTACTAACACATCACTCGACCAACAACAACCATTTTTGTCTTCATTGATTTGAATATATAGTAAAAACATGGAGGAAAATCCTTTCAAGTTCACTGTATCTTCGGTCCTTCAAAGGGTCGATTCAAAACTAGGAAAATAGTAAACTACTATTTTTTCCATGATTTTCATCCAAACATAAATTATAATGCATATTTTTTTCTTGAAAGAAAAAACAACTTAATTAAATACAAATCATATTTAAAAATGTCTTCGAACTGAAAAAACTGACTAAAATAGAAAAAGTCTAAAAGCTAGTTTTGTGTCTATTGAAAAGCCTATGCAACGCCCAAATATTCATACTTCTAGAACTCACATGTGGCAAGAATCTAGAGGGGCGAGTTGGACACCATATGTACTCCATGCGAACACCTTCAAAACCTGACAATTGGCCATCATATTATGTACGTGAAATGGTCAGACCATGGGTTGCGTAGTGAGTGCACAACACCTGCATAGCACAATTGTTACAACTGTTTCTTGAATGTTATCCATTGATTCTGAACACTGTCAGGACACTATTATGTGATCATATACCCCTTAACATATTTATATACCAGAAAAATAAACAAAATTTGAGAATTAAAAGGAAAACTTGATCATTTTCTTTTATTCTTGCTTGAAATTTGCTGCTAGAAACCTTGTTGCTAGGAGTCTTGGATTTAGGATCTGGAGTGATGAGGACTTGTTGCTTCACAGGTGGTGATAGAGTAGGTGATGTTTTGGATTTAGGATCAAACTTAGGAATTTTCATGAGTGGAGGTATGACATCAGCCCTTGCATACCTCTTCAACAATTTATGGGCCTCCTCTAAATCATGTCTCATAGTTCTCAGTTGTGCATTCATGACTAAATTCCTTACATACACATTTATGCATTGTATCATGATTGGCTGTGACCACTTGAAAAAGTGCTTACTCCTATCAAGAGTTTTGGATGCCTCTTTGATCTCATGGTCATAGTTTTCTAAAATGTGCTGAATAGACTTCTTATACTCCTGCTTTTGTGGCCTGAATTGATTGATCTAGTCTTTTCTATCTTATAACTCATCTAGGCACCTATCATATTCTTTCCATTGATTGAATTAGGGTGTACTAGGGGCTTTAGATATTTGTTTCATTTGTTGCACATATTTGAACTTCAATTTAAACACCATGACTGCTAGCTCATCAGAACTCAGTACCACATTCCTGGCTTGTTCAGCAAAGGTAACATGTTTCTTCTTCCCTTTGGCAGTTGTTGAGGGTGACTCTATTTTTTCCTCTGCTCGTTTAATGGCCTGTTTTATGTCTCTATTATCCTTCTCCAGAAATGTTATCCTCATATGATTTTTAAACAATGACTCTCTCATCTTTATTATTTTAGGATCCTCTTCCTTGTACATTACAACATCTTTTTCTAATGGTGCTATCTCTTCCTCAAAATATGATTGTACCATTTCTAGTGCCATGACCTCATCCAATTTTTCATCTACCTATGCATTTGTCTGCTTATCTTCAGAGATTTATACAACAGCTTGAGGGGCTGCCTCTTCTTGGGTTTTCTTAAATCTAGACCTTGTTCTAGGTCTTATCACAAATTCATGTTGGACTGTTTCTTTAATTTTGACCTTAAGTTTGGCTTGTCTAGCTGATGTTTCTTGCTCCTCTGTTTCTTTGTATGCCATGTTATCTTCTATGACTTGCAACTTATTTTTATTGCTCAGCTTGCCTACAAATTTCTTGCTTGGCTTAGCACCTTCCTTGTTTATAGTTTTCATTTTCATAAATAGATGAGTTCTCTCATTCATTGGATGTTCCTGCTTGTAGGTTTTAACTAGGTACATAAATTACCTGCATACGAATTCTAAAACACAGAAAATAAACAATGTGAGAGCATAACACATATACACAAATATTTTCGCCTAGATCCCAATACCGGGACTACCAGATTGATTTTTCATTATTTTCCTTTCAATTTTACAATAAATATATATACATTCCAAAGCATCCAATACCATGGACCGAAAATGATCACGCCCAAAACCATGTGCAAAAACCATGCACAAAACCATAGATAGGTTCACCCCACCTAATATAGGGTCCAAAACATTTTTCCCTAGGGTGTTGCCTTAGACCCTGTAGAGGGGGCTACCCGCCGCCCTCAAACCCCCTGTGAGCCCCCCTGTTATGCAATCGATGCAACAAAGGGGGTGCTCTACCCCCCTCTAACCCGCCGATTAACTTGGGGGACTAGTCGTGGAAAGAATATAACACAACCCAACATTCTCCCACTTGTTGTTTTCTTTCCATAGGGGGCCACAAGAGAGCTTAGTCATTTATCCAACCCTGCAATGCCCATTGTTTCTCTACACCAAGATAACTTCTTAGAGCTCATAGATTTTGTCAATGTATCTACAATATTCTTCAAAGTTTCCACCTTTACCAGCAACACTTTTTTGCCTTCTATCATATTCCTCACAAAGTGATACTGAACATCAATGTGCTTTGTATTTGAATGGTAAGCAGGGTTCTTTGCCAATAAAATTGCACTTTGGCTATCACAGTCTATCCTAATAGCTCCCTGTACTAACCCCATACTTGAACACAATATTTGCAACCAAACTGCTTCCTTGCTTGCGTGAGTGGTTTCCATGTATTCTGCCTCTGTAGTTGATAATGCCACTACAAATTGTTTCTTACTCATCCAACTGACTGCACCTCCAAATAGGTTGAACACATACAAACTTGTAGATCTTCTCTGATCCAGATATCTAGCCCAGTCTACATCAAAAAAACCATGAATATCCAAAACTCTGTCCAATACTGGTCTTCTTTGGTAGCACAAAACATAATCACTAGTGCCACACAAATACCCAAAAACCCACTTCACTGTTGTCCAATGCTCCTTCCCTAGTTTTGACATAAACCTACTCAATACTCCTACTACATGTGCAATGTATGGTTTAGTACAAACCATCGCATACATCAGTCTGTCGACTGCACTTGCATATGGAACACAAGACATGTCCTCTTCCTCTTCTAATGTCTTGAGACACTATTCAGCAGATAATTTTACACCTACAGGAAAAGGAACCTTCTCCGATTTACTATCCTGTATATTAAACCTCTACAATATTGTTTTGACATACTTCCTCTGGTTTAACCAGAGCTTCCTCTTTGCCCAATCTCTTTTAATTTCCATGCCCAAAATATAGTTT